>WBNM01020606.1:296354-351076 GCA_013399055.1 Ramphastos sulfuratus
CCGCGCTGCAGACACCGCGCTGCAGACACCGCGCTGCAGACACCGCGCTGCAGACACCGCGCTGCAGACACCGCGCTGCCGCCCTGCCCAGGCAGGAGCGGGTGCTGGCAGCGCTTCAGCTGGAGCCGCGGGTAAATGGGGAAGCAATGAAGAGGCACGGGTGTTCCCCAAGGGTGAAAGAACACCCGTCACCGCGGGTGTTCCCACTGTCCACACAACTGTCTAATCCTTCCTGGAGCCCTGCTAAGCTCGCGGCCCCAATTAAATCTTGAGGCAGTAAACTCGACAGGTTAATCAGGGGGCTTGTCTCTGCAAACCCAAGTGGCCTCACTTAATTTTAAATGTGGCATCTTCCTATTTCAATATCTTCTTGAGAAAGGGCAATGAGGATCAAGCAATGTCTGCTTTCATGCTATTCAATGTTTCGATACAGTCTTTATTATATTTCCTTTATTAATCATCCCAATTATTACTTGGCCCAGACTTCTCGGCCTGTCTTTCCCCTGAATCCAGCTGGTGGATAATAAACTGCTGCCACAGTACATGAAGTGTCCATCTTATTTAACCCAGTCTCACCACTGCCAGGAATCACAGCAAAGTACTTCAGCACAACTGACCCACATGTTGGCACTGTCAGGCCTTACATATCCCATATGGTCAGCTCAGATGTGCAGTCCTCCCTTTCCTGCATTTATTCAATAAATAAATTCAATCACACCATCACCCAGAATCAGCTAAACTCCATTCTAACTGTAATGCAGCTCCTCCTTCTATTTAAAGAGGAAAAGCCACTCTGATTCTGCTCCTTGCTTGCAGTTCATGCTTACTCGTTGCAGCTTTCCTCTGCAGCGCAGTGTTTGCATAGGATACACAACTTGTCAAAGATCTGGTTGTACAGAAAGGTGCTCCAGGAATGTCACACATAAATAAATTGCCTCAGCTTAGTCTGATTCATCCAGACTAACTTTTTTAAGACTTCTGACTTCACATCATTTGCCCAAGGACGCTCTCATTTGTCCAAGAGCCATCAACACTGGCAGCAGCAAGTCCTTACTCTATAACCACATGCCCTCCTGCTGGTACCTGACTCAAGGAGTCTCAGACAATTATGAAGAACAGCAGCTGGAGCTTTTCTGAGCCTGCAGGGAGGAGGTACCTGGTCCCTACTGGAAAACACTGATAACTGGGTAGAGCTGAAATCATCATCCAAAATAGATCTTCTGACTCATTACATAGTGAGTCACTGACCTGGCTCCACAGGAGAACCAGGAACCACAATCTTGCACTGTTCAGATATCCATCAGTAGCTCAGCACAACACAGCCTCCCAACATCAGCAACCACATTCAGGCAGGAACTCACTACCCAAAAGCCTTTTGATCCATGCAGAGCAGTCTCCTCCCTTACACCAGGTGAGTCATGGTTATGGATGGAGTCCTTCCTTCCACCCTCCATCCATCAAGGACAGCATACTCCTGGCAAAAGAGTCAGATTCGGTGCTAGGATAATGGAAGAACTCTAAGCAGTATTCTAACATTTCCACAACAAAATAATCACCAGTAACAGCATGTCTCATGGTAGCACACAAACTCTGAAAATGGGCTGGAGCATGGGTGTGTTCAGTTGCAAAAATTCAGCTTGTAAGAAAGCAGCAATAAACATGCAGTTTGACCTGAGCATGACAAAGAGTTCTGTGTCCCTGGGTTACTTGCTTTTTAATCTAGAGAGGTTGATATAACCCACCTCTGCTGTACATATCCACCAGTATGACATGCCCATCTACCTGTTTGTACATCTCTACATACTTCTACTGTTGAAATAAAGATAGGAAAGTAAGGGTTTAGGAAACACAACTGAAATCTTCAAGGTAACTTGAAAACTACTGAGCAAAAGAAAACAGAGTGACATTTCCATATATATATATATATATATATATATNGAAGTCATTGGACTCCAGAGTTTTCATGTAATTAAAGGTGCAGCTAAGCACCACCTGGAATTTGCAAAATTATCTAGGCACTTGTTAGGAAAAAAAACAAAAAAACAACATTATCACTTCTCAGTGGCTGCATCCTCCAATGCTAAAAATGAAGAGAAAGACCTCTTCCTGCCTCACAGTGCTGCTGTCAAGAGAAACTCATAGGAATCTGTAACACTATGGTAATGGATATACTTTTGATTTTTGGCTATTTCCTTGGCTGATGGGCTTGTAAATATTTTAAAAAAAAAAAAAAAAGGAAAGCATTCATGAAGGAAAAAACAAACATTTATCAGTATATTTCCATTTAAGATTCAGAACATCATCATTATTTTTAGCTATGTTAAAAATATCACACATTTCAGAGCAGGATCACTTCTCCATCTTTATTAATAATTCCCTATTGTGAACAAGAAAAGTATCATTTTCCTTACACCTTTAGGGAACAAACAATTTTCCCATTTTCTACGACAGTAATATACTTTTAATGGCTGTAAATTGTGCACACATAAGAAGTGAAAGATTCCTATCATTTCCATCTACCTGAAAGTTTCAGCTGCAGCGTTTACCTTATTCTGACTCACTGATTTTAAAATTACAGGAATGCCCCCACAGATCTTTTGAATTAAAATATGATACAGCTTGTGGCTTTAAGTGTGAAGTTAGCCTTCTGAATTCTAGCATTTTTTCCACATTGAAACAAGCATTTCTTGAGAAAAACTGAGAGGTAGCCACACCACACATGTATCAAGTGACCTTATTTGGAGCAGGACTTTGACTCATCACCACACCAGGCAACAAGGTCTTGCAATGACAGGACTAGGGGCAATGGGTTTAAACTGGCAGAGGGGAGATTTAGACTGGATGTTAGGAGGAAGTTCTTTACAGTGAGAGTGGTGAGGCACTGAAACAGGTTGCCCAGGGAGGTTGTGGATGCTCCCTCCCTGGAGGTGTTCAAGGCCAGGCTGGATGAGGCCTTGAGTGACCTGTGCTAGTGAGAGGTGTCCCTGCCTATGGCAGGGGGTTGGAACTAGATGATCCTTGAGGTCCCTTCCAACCTTACCATTCTATGATTCTATGAACAAATTTCCTTGCACTACACCAGAAGCAAGTGTAGCTGAATCAAAAATGGAAGATGTGCTGAATGAACCCACCAACAAGAAGCAAGGAAGAAAGCAACAGCTGCAATGAGATTCAAGGCATTGCCAGTTCCTCTTAAGACACTCACATTGCAGCATAAAACCCACACTGTTTGTCACAGTGTATACTGTAGTCAGAGGCAAATTTAGTGTTGCCCTATTTGTGACAGTAGATCTACCGCTTCAGTCTACAACCTTAACATCAGCACATTTCTATTTCTAATGGTTTTCTGGGACCAATGTTAAGACACTGGCTGCTAATAATCAAATTATTGGTAACATGAATAAATACACAGGAATGGCCCATCCTAGGATTTTTGTGTTAGGAAGATCTTGTGTGAGCAGAGAATGTGCATTTGTGTGAGCAATTACGGCAGTGTGGACAGCATGTCACTACTGAGTCTCAAACTTACGGTTTCCAAAACTTCTGCTAACCCCCTCTTCTGGCCTCCACATTGTGGAGTAAGATATACTCAAAATGAAGAAAGCAGGCATAAGCTATTTGCATTCAATGCTCAAAGACTGTGCTTCTGCATTGAACCTGTGTCCTTTTATTAAAGGTCATTCATCAACTGCAACGTCAAAACATAACTTGTCTTCTAACCTGGTGGTACAATATGTCCCAGATGCACCTAAGAAATCTCTCAGTAACTGGGGAGGAAGAACATGTGCTATTTTGTATGGGGAGGGGGAAAAAAGAGAGAGAGACAGAGACAGAGACAGATGTCATCAAGCAGCAGATAAATTCAGAAGATACGGCTTCTGGAGGAGAACAATACATTCATAATACAATTATGGCAGAACGGGAAAAAGACTGATAAACTAAATAGCCTTAACTCACTCCCCAAGTTCTAAGTGGTGATGTGTTCACTGGTTTAACTTTCCACCAAGATTACAGCTGTGTGACATTGGAGCCTATGAATTTAGATAGCTCATTGGTTGTAGGAGACTAAACACGTACCCGTATCAAGTATGTTTTCAGATCCTTCAAACATGAGGAGAATTCAGGTAGAGAGTATCATGTGCTGCTGCTGCCTGGAGTCTCTGACACCACTCTGAATTTCTATTATGGCTTTTATACATAACTTTCAGACTTCATTAATTCTAGTGGAATTATGATTCGTCTTTCACTTTTTTTAAGGTTATGTGTGACAAAAAAATTATGCTTTCAATTTGTAAAACCAAATACCTACGTGGGACCTGTCGCCACCAACAGAAGCTCCAAACAATCACACTGATGGGGTTAATTGGCATTTTAAAATAAATCACTGCCTCCAGATTGATTTATTTTCCCCCCTCTCTTTACACAACATTACTGCATTTCTCTATAATTATTCAATGTTAAGTTCATGGGTTTGAAGCAGACGACTGCAGACTTAGGAAATGGTGTTTGATTTGTTGCCATGGAAACATCTTGCTGTAGATGTACTCTAATCCCATGACAACTCTGTCTCTTAAGAACCATTTTTTCTGACATAATAAAAATCTGATCAAGGTCAGATTTAATAACAATCTCAGTTCCTAGACTTTATTTCGTAAAGGTTTAGAGGAGTTATTTTTTTCCGAAGGGATTCTCTGGAAACTTTGTTTGTTTTCTTAGCTGAATTGGAATTTATTCCCTAAAATACATAAACCTGGTGTGGTGTCATGTTAATTTACAGCGCACCTTTTGTTATGGTGTAATTGCATCATTAAAAGAAAGTTACTTATAATTGTTTATATTGTCTTGACAGATGTTAACATTCTACATAACACGGTTCTCACTAATACATACATTTGGGATATCAATAACACTTATCATTTCCTAACAACTGGTGTTTACATAGTAGCAAATGCCAGCGTAGTTTCATTTTCGTTAAGCTACTCATTTAGTACTATAATGTTTTTTCTGAACTGTTTACCACAGGCAAAATCAAACCTGGAAGACTGGAAACAAGGGCCAATGTGCTCCACCAGAAAATAAAACCAAACACATGTACAAGACACACACCCAAATAAAGTGTTTTAGCAATGAGGAACTTGTCAAGAACTCAAGTATGAGCTTGGGGATTTTTTTTCCCTCCTCACCACAGCTGTATTTGTCCTTTGGTGTTCACCGAGACCACTGAACAGTAACACCTCCGTAGGAAAAGGGACTTAGCAAATGCAACCCAGCTACACACTTCAAGTTGGATTTTCAAAAGACAGTTAGGTCCTGACAATGCTGACAGAAAAATAAATTGATTTCAGAAACTGAAATCCTGAGCAACCAAGCCCTTAGGATTATATGGCCCTAATGGGTAAGGGGGAACTGAATTTAGATCTACAGTGGGGACTTCTTCATTTATGTTTCTTGTCCAGCACAACTTTATAGCCCCTAGAGAGAGAGATTTTACATGTTCATCTCACTCTAAGGCACATATCAAAAAGAGATTGGATAAATCACAGTCTAGGAAACATTTCCACTGATAATGAAAGGAATCTAAACTACACTGAGGCAAAGGTTTCAGATCTTCTGTTCCAGAAGCCTGGTCTGCAAATCAGGTCCAAGACAGTAAAGAACAGCTGTGAAGAATACACCCTTCCTACAACATGAATTCATTTTCCCACATCTATTTAGTCTTATTCATCAGTGGTTCTATCAACAAAAATAGATCATTGACTTATTCTGTCAATGTAAATAGCGGTCCTGGAACATCTTAATACATTGCATTGTAAATTTTTTGCATCACAAATACCCATACTTCTTCTTATTCCCCTAGGCACAGCTTCACACATGTAGATGATCCTTTTGTCTGTATCTGCCCTGTATATTGATACTGCATCCTTGTAACTGGTATTCACCAACCTGTTTTACAGTACTGTTTGGATCCACTCATAAGCCACAATGGGTTATGCAAGATACTGTGCAAGATACATAGCAGAAAATCCTCACCTCAGAAGGATAGGTAATGGCTTCTGCCCAGTGGGGTCTCTGACAATCAAGTTCAACCAGTGCAGT
Source organism: Ramphastos sulfuratus (assembly GCA_013399055.1). NCBI lineage: Eukaryota > Metazoa > Chordata > Aves > Piciformes > Ramphastidae > Ramphastos > Ramphastos sulfuratus. Next base: position 302,451 of record WBNM01020606.1, read on the forward strand.
ATCATGGCAAAGACAATTTCTGGGACCACTGCAAAAACATAAGGAGCTTGTTCAGCAAACATTTGTGTTGTCATGCATTAGTACCAAGAAGACAGATGAAGCCACAGAAACCATCATTTAAAGCAAGGATTGCAACAAATTGTGTTCATTATTAAGTTGTTCAAACCCAACAGCTTTTCCACACTGATTTTTAAGTGTGACACCACAGGCAGAATATAAACCCTTCTTATAATCCAGAAAAAAATGAGCTACATCTGTTCTTTGACATTACAGGTGATAAAGCATCACTTTGATGGCTCAGCTGAGATCAGAGCACATCCTAGGTACCACATAGGCACACACTAAGATACAGCATCTGCCCTGCAGAGCTTTCCTTTTAGGTACCATGAAACAGAGAAAAAGAAATTATTCATATTCCTGCACTACAGGTCAGGAAGCTGAACCCTGGACCTTAAGTACAAGATCATCCTTCTTTTTTTCATTATCAGTATAAACAAGGATTATTGACAGTATTATTGTGATTTAAAAAAAAAAAAAAAAAAAAAAAAAAGAGCAGAGACAGCTTCAGTGAAGATTATACTGTGGCATACATATTACTTAAAGCATACACATTTGGCTCATAAGCACAGAGACAGAAAATACTTACTGATGTTACTACTGTCGAACTTGAAGGTTCCGATCGCAAACCCTGCACCCTTTCTGATGGAAGTTATAAACACACATACATTTACACATACCAAAAGATGGTTTCTGCTTGGGAAAGCAAAGGCTCCCATGAGGATACAGCTGCAAGATCCGTGCGTGGGTAAATACAGTGCATTGTGCTGTCAGTCTTTCAGCATTCAATCGCCAGGTGAAAATGCAATATAACAGAAAAGGCCACCTCACAGGACGAGTCAGTCAGGTACTCTACAGCAAAGGTAACAGCAAATGCCATTCACCCAGACTGCCCTGCCACCTTCTTTAATAGAGTCAGCTAAAGGATTCCTGCTCTTCATGCTTACCCTCAAGCCTAAAGGAAGAGGTTTGTAGTGAGTTATCACAGTGAGCGGACCAACATTGTACAGTAGCTAAGTGGTGCACATAACTAGAACAAAAGGACACTACTGAAACTTCAGAGTTCAGAAGGTGCTTCTATGTTAAATGTGATCAATGTCCATTTTTCCTTTTTTGCACACTCCAAGCAGGGTCCCTAATCTGCCCTGTTAAACAGCAGATCTTGATCACTGACTACCAAGAACAAGTTACAGACAGAAGCATCAAGGCCAAATATTGGCTGATTTTCTGTTATTCCCTCTTGGAAGGGATGTCAATCCTTGGTTATTTTTACTCAACTGTTTTCTATTGAAAAATTAAAATTACCCAAACAAATCTGGGTGGATTGTTTCTTTGGTTTGTTGTTTTTTTGCAGGCAGAGTGTGGGCAGGGAAGGAAAGGATTTCAGAGCTCATATTTGGAGCACTAGTAAAAGCAAAGTTGCCTTGACAACTGTAGCCATCTTTACATAGTATTTTTCTTTGCAGAGTAGAAAGGTTGCTTTAATTCCCCATCTTTCCTGTCTGTCTACAAGAAGATGCCCTCACACCCCCAGGTAGGATTCTCTCATGTACACAGTGTTTTCCCTTCAGCATATACCCAGGGTACAGCCTGATCTCCTGGGCTAAATCTGGAGTTTTAATAGAGGCTATGTGACTTTTAAAAGCCTTTTATATTAAGATTTTCAGATTTAATTGACAGATATTCAATTTCAAAGTCCTACTCCCCTCTTCATAAATCGCTAATAGTATTTTATCCGAAACAGAGCTAACCTAATAAACAGATGAAACTTTGTTGTCATTTCAGCTGCTTGGAGCTCTGGGCTGTATATAATTGCTCTCTTCATTTTACAGTTCTTCTGCTTCAGATTAAACTTTTTCAGGATGTCGCAACGCCAAAACATGCATTCTAACAGGAAATCAGCATCAAAGGTAACGGGCTCGCAGACAACTTTGATGCTTTGAAACGAGAGGAAGAGAAGTAACTGTTTAATTTACAACAGTTACTGCAGAGCAACGGAGGAGAGGAAGAAGCAGAAAAACGTGGCTAAGGGGTACAAAGGAGCGCTCAGCACCGGCATTCCTGCAGCCAGCCTCGGCCTAGGCTGCGACCGGGACTCCCTCTAGTGCCCGCTCCCGGCGGCGCCCATCCCAGCTCCGCAGCCCGGGGCCGGCGCTGCCCGTAGGCTCCGCAGCAGGGGCGGGAGCAGCACCGGGACTCCCACCCTGGGGAGAGCTACGAGTCCCGCAGGTTAAGGGCACGGCCAGCTCCGCAGCTTCCTAACGGAGAACTGGCCGTTATCAGCGGCGGGAAGTTGCTCCGGAGGTTCCTTTGGAGAACCTGCCGAGATAGGAGCAAGAAAGGCGTTAGGATTAGACCAGGTGGGATGCAGTTGCCCTTCGCAGCCGAGAAATCCAGCCGTGTTCTGGGCTGCATCCCCAGCAGCGCGGGCAGCAAGCGGAGGCAGCGGACTCTACCGCTCTGCTCTGCTGAGACCCCACCTGCAGTGCTGGAGCCAGCTCTGGAATCCTCCGCTCAGGAGAGACCTGGACCTGCTGGAGCAGGGCAGAGGAGGCCACAAAGATGATCAGAGGGCTCGAGTGTCTGTCCCATGAAGAAAGGCTGAGAGTTGGGGTTGTTCAGCCTGGAGAAGAGAAGGTTCCAGGGAGCTCTTGGTGTGGCCTTTCAATACTTAAAGGAGGCTATAAGAAAGTGTGGACAGACATTTTCAGTAGGACCTGTTGTCACCAGATGAGAGGTGATGCTCTTTTACATTACCTGTTGCATAGATTTAGACTAGATACAGGGAAGACATTTTCTACATTGGTCCAGGTTGCCCAGTTAGAAACCTTATGCCTGGAAACACTGAAGGCCAAGTTGGGACAGGGATCTAAGCAGCCTGATCTAGTTGAAGATGTTTCTGGTACACAGAAGAATTTGACTAAATGACCCTTAAAGGTCTCTTCCAATCCAAAACATTATAGGATTCTCTGCATAGTATTCAAAATATTTTTAGTGTGAAAACAGTAAGTGAGGGAAATTTTCTGCAATAATTTTTTTTTAATTTAAAAAAAAAAAAAAAAAGGAGAATAGCCAAATAAAATAATCCTTTACAGTAAAAATTCCTTCAGGCTGGGAGTTGGAGAGCCTTTCAATACAGAATTTGAAATTTTCAGGAAGAGACATTTTTCACCAATCCTTTGTTGTGATTTTCCATTCAGTAAGAATGGTTTCATGGACTGTCTTTCAGTACCTCTAGTTATAACAACAACATCCACACATCTTCATACTCACCTTTACAGGAATCAAAGAATAAACCTATAACAAAAGAGTTATGGAAATGTATGTTAAATCGTGGAGACTCTACTCTTCCAGTAACTCTCCTCAAGGAATAACTAATGACCTAAGGATGGCAATTCTGGTTACATACACAGTCCTTCCACCAAAAAGCCAGTTGCTGCATTATAGAATCATAGAATGGCAAGGTTGGAAGAGACTTCAAGGATCATCTAGTTCCAACCTTCTGCCATAGGCAGGGACACCTCCCACTAGATCAGGTCACTCAAGGCCTCATCCAACCTGGCCTTGAACACCTCCAGGGAGGGAGCAGCCACAACCTCCCTGGGCAACNATGATTACCTTATGTGTGGGTACACGCTTGCTGCCTTCTCCACCTCCAACACCCAATGACAACACTCTGAGAACAGATTTATACAAAATTTGATCTTTAGCACTTCAAAATGCAGAACTGGCCATTTTATTTCTTCAGTTCAAAGTTTTATGGCAGACCTTTCCAGGTTAGTCAAGTGGAGAAGGTAGTATATATGGTTAGAAGGGACCTTCCCACCAGAAGCATGTACACGCGCTGGCCACATGCAGTCAAATTCACTTTGCAAGGTACTGCTGGATCCCCACATATTGTTGGAAGAAAACAGTGCAGCAATGGTTTGGAACAAAGCCAAAGTAGCTTTATGCACATGCAATAAACACAGAGAGAAAAGCAGACACAATGTTTAAGCGCGTGAACTTGAAATGTAATTCTGAAAAACTCAAGAATTGTAAAGTATCCTGGTAAAATACCATTTTGGTTCAATGAAATATTTTATTGCCATCAGATTTTGAAGAAGCAGTGATTTATTTATGGCACTTTTTTCCACAGTGAAAAAAAAAAATTCATGGAAAATTTTCCCCGTTTTTCCATTTAGAAAACTGCAGACTATTTATTTTCTTTGAAATTGTTACTCTTGGTGAATGATACAAAAGTGCATTTACATTTTTGTAACCCTTTTTTAAACACACTTTAAAATACTTGAAATAAAGACTGATCCCTTCTGAATTGGATAATGATACAAAAAATAATGTATTTGAAAAAAGACTTTTGTTTAGGGTCAGTTCTTCTGTCAAGTGGCAAAGTAATCTTTAGGATGGCCTAAGACATCATGGTCTACTGAAGCTTTGGCTCTGATATGTTGAGTAACCAACTACAAGACACCCATCACTCTGAGCCTCAGCTTCCCCTGTTGTATAAAGGTAAAGAACTCTGTTTTTAAAAAGCACTCTAAGGTCTGCAGATTAAGTAAACCATATGATAATTGCCATCAATCAGAGCAGCATCCAAGCAAAATGTGGCTCATATCCCAGATTAGTATTTGGATAAACATACATAGAAACAAATAATCAGCCAAGAGAAACCTGTTTTCATCAGGGATTATATGTCATAATAAGGATATTCATTATATTTTTTGAAGCATAAAAGAAAATAAAGATGAGTGGACACATATCTAACTTCTCTTACAGAGTTGTGTCTTGTTTGTAAAGTCAACGGGCCCCTATTCCTCCTACTCAAAGGAATCTTTGATAATTCACATGTGAAATTAAAGGCATCTTATTTATTCAGTTATTTATTATTCTCTGTAAAATGAGTTAGAAATTTGTCCCTGTGAATAATGTTAGCCATAATAGTTAATTTACTCCTATTCATTGGCAGTAATAAAAATGTACAAGGGGATGCAGAAACATTATTATTTCGTGCTTGAAGTGCAATTTCATGTGGTGAGAAAAACATGCTAATATGCTGCAAAGTGCTACAGGAATTTAGTTCTCAAAGGAATGGCGGTATTAAATGTATTCTGACAAGAAGGGGCTTTGGAAGGGAAACATTTATCTTCATAAAGTCATTAAATTTACTGAGCAGCACCACATTCTTACTGCAATCTGCTCACTCCATTAAAGGCAGAGCTGTGGAACAGTCTCTGCTGTATTAGGAGCATCTACATTTTTGAAAATGTTAATAATGAGGGAAAGAAGACTCAAGGAGGGAGAAATAATATATCCTTCTTCAAAAGAACCTTCTGCATAAAACCCCCAAACCTCAGAATTCACCACTCAAAAAGGACAAGTTTCACTGCTTACCTCTGGAAAAGAAAAAAAAACAACAACATGTTATAGGGGAACTTTGACAAATAAGACTTTAAACCACTGAAATGAGGACTAATGGCTTTGAAGGCATGGGCAGCACATAACTGGCATGAGAGGGATGCTCAAGTTGACGGGGTGGGAAGAGCAGCTTTGCACATTTGTGTCTGGCCTAGAACTACCTGCTCATGTTCAGGCTTGTGGTAATAAAGTGAAATTAGGGCAAGTAGGTAGCTCTTGAGATTGAAGATGCTGTTCTCAGTGTGATTTCTGATGCACTTGGTTACTTTATTTCTCTTCATCTTGATACTTATATGTAAGTAAAAATACCAAAGCTCTGTCTGTAATTTTGGGCAAAGTCTACCACACCGCTTTAGACAACCCGATTCAAGGGCCTGCATCAAAGTCACAGCACAGTGATCTGCGTAATTGAAGAGAAAATCCTTCCTCCAGAGGAAGCAGAAGAATTTCTCCAACCAGGAAAGCAAGGGTTATTTTTATAGAGAACTTAGCACACTAACTCCAAAGACAGAACAGTCCCAATTAGTCATGCCTTAAACGTGAAAATTGTTGGGTAGAAGGCACCAGAACCAGGACACACAGTCCCATCACAACCTCTTTAACAACCTTCAATGCACTCACTGCAGAAGAAAGCTACCTGTGCTTGCTGTGATTATCAAACATCAAGAACAGAAATCTAATTAATTACCAGTCCAATATGACAGTAACACTGTAAGATCACATTTCTGAACAACAGCCAGAGCCATCAATGACACCTTCACTGCAGGATTTTTATACCGATATCACAGGACGCCAAAGCTCTCCAGGAATTAATTTCAGAAACAAAGCAGTAAACCCTAACAGCACAAACCCACCTACACTCCTAAACACAAAACAGTACAGCACACAGAAACACCTTGGCAAAAAAACCTACACAAGCACCAGAACCTGAACCTCATTCTCAGCAGGCTTCAACTGATCTAAACCAAAGGAAAAACATTACTCTTAATCCCCCTGTTCACTGCAATAGGGAATATCATGCCTCCTTTAATTGATATTGTTACCATCACATCCACAGGCTAGCAGAAGCTCAGAAACGTTTTTCCTGGCTCATGAAAGCAAACCAAGATGTTGACAGAACTAATTGACCCCATTTTCGCAAAGGTTGAATAGAAAAGGTTTCAAGTGGTGCAAGTAAACTCTTCAAGCTTTTCCTCTGTGAACAGACAATCACCACCAAGGCCCAGAAGGCTAGATAGTCGCTGCTTTCTGGATCTAGCAGGTCTGAAGAATGGCTTTCTAATGGCTTTACACCACAAGTGCATCAATTCTGCAGGTTAGCATTCCCCCACACTTAACAACATCTGGGTTAAAGGGCTGAGCCTTCTGGCTTTTTTCTGTCTCTAAATGTGCCAGATAAATATAGCAGGTAGAAGTTAGAGAGCCTGCAGAATAATTGTACAATCACACTGATTTCTAATATATTGTAGCCAGTTGCAACCTTGCTGTAACACAGAAGGGAAAAAGGAAAAGAAAAAAAAAAAAAAAAAAAAAGAAAGAAAGAAAACAACCTACATCAGGAAACCACAGACTTCCCTAATGGGTTACAGTGCATAATTGAGTATAAAGAATAGTTATTGCTTGAACTACAGTTGAACTGAGATTTCCAGCTTCCCTAGCAAATGTTCTGCTACTACTGCTAAGCTACAGTAATAATTTCTAATTGTGTGGGTTTTAAGTGAAAACAGTAAGAAATGCTCTTCGATTGGTTACTGTAACTTATGGCTTCCAATGCAACCAGGTCACTGGAACAAGCCCTGGAAATCGGAAGTCTTTTACCTAAACAACGCCAGCAGAAGCTGGGAACTAATGAAGCAATGCTGCAGCAGCATCATGCCCATTACACAATTAGAGGGACAGCACTGGACACCGTGAGATTGTCACACACCTTGCTAATGAACCATGCTTTACACACATTTAATTAATTAATTATGGCTGAAGTCATTCACTGCTAGCCAGCAACTGCTTTATTATACACAAACCTGACCACCTTACAAATACCACTCTAGAGTGCTAATGAGCTATTAACTGGGACTGCATGTTACCAGCAATTTTGTGGGAAATCAAGTAATAAGAGATCAAATATCAAATAGAAGAGCTTTTAATCCAAGTGAGATAATTAATTGCACCTCCTGTCTCGCAGCTTTCCTAGTACTTTACAAGGAAAAAAGAGCTTTCTCATCAAGTTAATTTGATCCTATTGCCAAAAACTTTTTATAAATTACGAGTGCCATTTAGCAAGTATGACAGGAATTATTATTATTATTTACATAGTGGTTTCTCCTTGAGATTCCAGTATACCCCAGAGACATCATTCAAACAACCAGGGAAACACAGTCAGTAAGCCCAAATTGCTGATGAGTTGGGTGAGGGAGGAAAGAGGGGAAGGTTACATTTTCTGCATGGGAGCTAATAATACTAACACTGCTTTTCCAGATCTTGTTCATTTCTTGCCATTCATCTGCTATTCAAAACCATGGAGAATATAAGCAGGGAGAACATCCAGTGTACTCTGCCAGGAAGAACTGCAGCCCTTGCACTCAAGTCAGCTCTCAGGGGCAGGCAAGGCAGGGAAGCAGGTTAAGAGCCTGCTGCACTGGCACGAGAGCTTGGTGGACTCTGCAACAGTCTGCAAGCACCTTCTTGTCCTGAAGTCCCCTACACCTGCACCACTCTGTTGATCTCCAGGACCTGTTGTCTATGCACATTCCAGCCTGGAATAAGGTGGCATTTGTGAAGACATTTCCTTGTGCACCAGTTGCTTTTAAAAAGATGCCTCTAGCAACACCATCCAACCCAATTCCAGATGTTCACAGAGTAAGATAGAAAGAACTCTTCATTTTCCCCTTTATCATAAGAATGACTGTAAGACAACACAGAAGATGATTAGAACATTTGGGGAACATTGTACAGAAGATGATCAGAACATTTGGGGAGCATTAAAGCAGGCTGGGTTTTTTGAGCCAGGAAAATCAATAGCTGAGAAGGCCCCAGCTCAATTTTTGTGCCTAAATAGTGTTCTTCTTTGGCTTGTATATGGGTATGAGCAAATGTGTTATAAATCTCTGGGGTCTTGATAGAGCTTTTCTTCTAAATTTTCAGTTAAACAAAGGTTGGCCATGGCATCCATAACCCCCATAACATGTCTAAATTACTGTGATGAAAGCATACTTCATTTCTCCCTGGATCCAGAATTAAATGTTCATTATGCTTAGAAGTCTTATTATTTTTTAGCTCAGTGGCTTATGCCATCATCTCTGTTATCCAATTATTTCACTTTTACATGTTTTTTATTGCCTTTAAACCTTCTGGTATTTCAGCATTCTATGGTCCATCATTAGTTAATTCCAGTTGACTTTTATCATTTGTATTCTCCCTAATTGCTTTGTCACATTCCCATTTCCTTTTCATTCCCTTTCCATTTTTATTTTCCTACATTGTAACTTTCTCCAATTTATTTTCCTCCTACCTAAACTATGATTTTTATTGATACTGAATGCAGCCCACAGGCCAAAAATAATAGTCAGTCCAAAACCAAGTGGCCACAGTTCTTCAGTTTTTCACAGATTCATTTCAGAAAAGAGGTTCCATTTGGCTGTATTTCCTTTTCTGTATTTCTAGCTACTGAAGAAGCTGCACATACAATAAATATTTAATAGGAAATCCCCTCCAGCTGAATTTAGGCCCCACAGCATCTCATTACCCTGTCTTGGAATAGCATCCTCATTGTCACTTGCTTAATTATGCTAAGAAATAGTTGAATTGTGTGGCTGTTGGGATAGAAAGTGATTAAATTCACTTGGCAAGACTTTGGATATCTCATTATGATCCTCATTTAGCACTTCTAATTGAGTCCATTTGTAAATTTTTTTTTCCCCCAGTTTTCTGGAGTCATGATTTGGGAGAATCTTTCCAACAACAGCTAATATTTCCTTAACTTTTTCCTTCTGTAATACAAATTTCTGCCATGAAGAAGAATCAGATTAAGATTAAAAGCAATCTGTTGTCCTAGTGCACCATGAATCTTTTTGAATAACTGTCACCCTCACAGAAAAGGCAACTGAAACTCCCTGGAGTAGACACCTAATTTCTGATGGGGTTCTCTTTCCCATGCACTAACTCTTGCTAAGCATATTGCCCTCTATAAATGATCATAAATGACAGCCTGCTCCCAAGCAATCCCCTTGGCTCCTACTCTCTGGCAGTTTGTTGAGAGCTTGTCTCCTCATTTCAGGTGGGAGAATCACTCTGAAAGTGAAGATGAGGGTGCTGCTGGGAAGGAGAGGGTTGCTGCTTTAAGACTTGCATATCTCCCTTACAGGAAATTCACTTCTGTGAAGTAAACCAGCAGAGGAGCTAGGTATCATTTCAATCACAATTAACACATCAAAAGATGACTCAAGTGATGCACAAGTGGCAGATATCTGTGCAGGGGGTTAATTTTCATCATAAGTCAGATGATAAGAGATTGCTCTATTAAAATCAACACACACACAGTTTACCAGCACAGATACAGTTCTCATATTACTATTGGGAAAGCATCATAATAACATCATAAGACAAACTCTCGTAGCAATGTCTGTATGCAGTCAGAAATAGAAAGGTTGTCCACAGGCTCAAATTTATGTGAAACTTTACAAAACTAGCATCATGAAAAGACACCATTTTGGATAATGTCTGTGCTGAGTCCTATCTCAGTGCAGGAACACTGATGAAAAGTCTCTTCCTCACAGGTATAAACAACATAGCTATAACCTCTGAAGTTAACCATCATTAAAGAATAAAAGGCTTTGAAGTGCAGGAAGAAGGACTAGGTACACTAGGACTTCTCCCACAGCAAAGAAATATTCCTACAAACATCCTTAGCAATCTTTATAACCAATAGCCATAGCTCAACAGTTGCTAGATCTTTCTGTGGAGGTGCAGGCAAATGAAGGAAAGTACTGCAAGAAACCCTGCAGCAATTCTGCTGTAAGAATAACAGAAAGAAGTAATAAGAAATCATTAAATGTCTCAGCCCCTGACAAGGCATGCATATAAAAGATCTGTTCTGAATGGGAAAAGGTTATGTGACTGCTGAAGCTGACATGAAAAGGCCAATATGACCTGAGACAAAGACCTTTAATGAAACCCTCCTCCACACACAGCCCTGATGAAGACACATGCTCTGACTCTGCATAGCAACACTTCTTTTAGCCCACTGCAATACCTGGCATGCAAAAAAGGCCAACTACTCCCTCCCAAGCCTCATCCAGAGAAACACATATAGCAAGGGTACTTAATTTTCAAAATCTTAGCAATTTCTTTCTTTCTTATCCCTGTAGAATCCATTTTTAAAGTATCTCCCATGCACATGGTCCCCTTTTCAAGAAAGGCAGACCTTTTAGGTCTGTCTTCTTTTCACATGTGTGAACTTCTCCCAAGAGAGTCAACATCTGTCCAGCATAGATGAGGATTTGACCATTTACTTTTAGCACAATGACTGCCACAGTAAAGTTTCTCTCTAAGAGCTCTAGGAGTTACATAGCAATGTTCTAAAAATCTCCTTAGCTGCTCCAAAGCCCAGATTTTGTTGACTGGTAGTCTCTCCTCGTTTTGTGAGCTACCAAATGTTTGTACATAGAATCATCTCTTCTACCAGATCTTTAAAGTCTATTCAGAGAAACAAAGGGAAAAAAAGAAATGGCAGAAAAAAACTTAAAGCCTCAAGGCCACCATCAGCCCAAGGATTTGTGGTTCTCCTGAGTGCATTTTTTTAGTGTCTTTGTTCAAGCTGGTACAGGAGATTGACTTTTAAGGTTGATGGTATTGATCTAATTCACAGCCCTATACTCATTTATCATGATTCTTTAATCAATAGCCTAGCTACTTAAGATACTAGGAGTTCAGGTCCTTATTTATCTAGATGACATTTTGATAGCACCTATCTCCTCAGGGGCTCTTGTCTTTTAGGTCAGCACTTCATTTCACCTCATCTTTCCCCAAGGTGTGCAAGTAGTGGGAAGACACTAATGTCACTCACCCAAATGTATGTTTGGGTGTGGCAACACCACATTTTGGACTTCTCAGCAGTTTTATCATTGTAAAGACAAACAGGTGAGAGGCTGAGCTGGTGAAAGGTGACATCCTTTTACCAGAGCCACACTAATTTTCACCACCCAGAGCAATCTCCTTCACAATCCACATAGGTCCCTCTAAAATCTGTGTTGACTACCCAAAGGGAGGTCCTGACCGACCATTCAAGTCAGGTGGTTTACAGGAAAACACTGGAAGGCACATTTTCAAGCACTATTTAATTTTCCCAACTATTCCTCCAATGGATTATTTCCAGTAACCCAAGAAGAGCTCTTTCACTTACATGCAGAGAACACTTGATAGCCATGAACATGATCCTTAAAGAATCACAGTATGGTTGAAGTTGGAAAGGACCTGGTGAGATTATCTAGTCCAACCCACGTGGTGAAGCATGGTAAGCCAAAGCAGGTTACACAGGTCTGTGTCTAGTTGGGTTCTGAATGTCTCTGCAGATTGAGGGCTTCTGCCACCCATAGCTTTGCCACTGTTCTAAGTTCATTAAGTGAAATCCTGATCAGAAAAGGAACTCTCGAAGCTTAACCAGAACATGATCCCCAGCCTCAATGTTTCATCTCTTCAATTTTTTCTGTCTTAGCATCAAGAGAGGGTTTCCTGTCAGCCTCTTCAATTACAGCTTTAGTTCTCCAGAAAGAACCACTTTATCTGGAGCACTTGGTTGTCCCTGTTTTACAATACATTCTCTCCCTTGAAGTTCTATCAAAATACATGCTGGCAATGAGATTATCACAAGATCACACTTGTGTATCTAAGCACAAATTCCTAGTCAGTTACTCATTTTAAAGATTTTAAAGATTTTTTCCTACATTAATATTTTTTGTTAGTATGGAGGATTTTTTTTTTAAATTAGCTGATATTTGCCTTTCATTGCAACAGTATTCTAGAATCATAGAATCAGTCAGGGTTGGAAGGGACCACAAGGATCATCCAGTTCCAACCCCCCCTGCCATGGGCAGGGACACCTCACACTAAATCAGGCTGTCCAGAGCCTCCCCCAGCCTGGCCTTAAACACCTCCAGGAATGGGGCTCAACCACCTCCCTGGGCAACCCGTTCCAGGGTCTCATCACCCTCATGCTGAAGAACTTCTTCCTAACATCCAGTTTGAATCTACCCATTTCGAGCTTTGTTCCATTTCCCCCAGTCCTATCACTACCTGACAGGCTCAAAAGCCCCTCCCCAGCTTTCTTGTAGCCCTCTTAAGATACTGAAAGGCCACGATAAGGTCACCTTGGAGACTTCTGCTCTCCAGACTGAACAGCCCAAACTCCTTCAGTCTCTCCTCATAGCAGAGGTGCTCCAGCCCTCTGATCATCCTTGTGGCCCTTCTCTGGACACCTTCCAGCATATCCATATCCCTCATGTAACAGGGGCTCCAGAACTGGACGCAGTACTCCAGGTGGGGTCTCACCAGTGCGGAGTAGAGGGGGAGGATCACTTCCCTCCCCCTGCTTTCCACCCTTCTCCTGATGCAGCTACATTCCAAAAGACTGTTGAACACTTCAGTAAAGAGTGCAGAAACAGTAAGAATAAACAGAAACCTGCTGGGTCTTCATATTGTGAAATAACCTCTCAGACTTTGAGGTGACAATAAGTTGTATGCTGCAGCCCCAGCCCTGCTGTACAGCATTGCATCCTCAGCTGGTGTGAAATCAGAGAAGCTACTTCAGTTTCACAACTGAACATCTGGTCCCCCGCAAATGGACTTTGCATTCCAGTAGCTGAAAGCAATTCAGCTACTGTATTATGCAAGATAAATAACACAAGTGATAGAAGCTTGAGCCTTGAAACTGAACATGGCTGCATCAAGAACTCTCTCAAAATCTGCCTGTCTCAAAATTGAATTCAAGCATTGAGTGTTTTGCATGTCTCACAGTAACCAAGACACAAATACCCTGCAATTTTTTCCACAGCTCAGCCCAACCTTACCATCTGCTATCCAAGCAAATCTCTCTGACTGATTTCATGCAGACCAATGTCAACACTTGCTGGTCTCGAATCTTTTCCAAGACCAATTGGTAACAGAATATCTTCCTCCCCAAAAACCCAAGATCCACAAACTTCCAAGTCAAGGGGAAAAAAAAAATGCTGCACGTTGCAGCAGGAGGTTTCTGGAGGGAAAGTAAGAGTCCAGAGACAAGGTGTTTTCATGACTATAAAAATTCTATTTATAACTGTTTGCTATGGTTTACAAGAAATTACTGCTCTACAAAAGAACTCCAAAATGCCTAAAGTTTGCTTTGATTGGATAATTGTTAGGTAATTACAAATCTACAAATGCAAAGGCATACACAAGGATAAACATTATTTTGGTGGTGCCACTGTCATACTGAGCACTGCTTTGTTTGAAAGTGGTTCTACCTGCTGCAAAGAGACTTCTCAGTCTGAGGCTGCAGGATCCTCTCCCTTTCTCCTGCTACAGACATATCTTCTCACTGGACTATGGCAACAGTGCAGAGTTAATGTCTGCATGGCTGCTGCTGCCTTTTCAGGATGTCACCATGCTGGCTCCATGCCACCACAAGGCTCACTCAGTAAAAACTTTCCACCTTGTTCCCCTGTCACTGTGAAGCCTTCCTGTGCCATAACCCTGCTTGTTCCATCTCACTGTTAATTATAATCTCACAGCACTAGATGGCTGGTGATTATCTGCACCAAGGTCTGTGAAGTTACAGTGGCACAGTACGGTCATACTGCATCCTGTCCTCAAGTAACTCTGAATTTCAAGTTATTTGCAACTGAAAAAATAAATCTTTTCTACTGCTTTAGAAAGAAGAGCAAATTTAGTCAATTCCCACCAAGAGACTTTCCCTAAGCCCACTGCAATACTGTGAATGAAATTTACTCCTGTACATAAGGCCTTCACATTCACTTCTACGTTTAAAATAGGTTTATCTGGGAGAGAAGTGGTGCTTGAACCTTCTGCTGAGCTTTTCTGTACAGAGGGGTGAATTTCACCAGAGTATTTACCCAAAGACATTGCCTCCCAAATCAGTATAACAGCTACAGCTGCCTTTGACTTGCAAAGAAGTGTTGTCTTTAAGAAGGTCTGCTGCAGCTTGCATCTCAAAGGCAGAATAAGTAATGTGGGGTGACAGATGCTTTCGTAGTTGTTTTTGCATTGTAGAACTTACACAGCACATACATAAATATATCTATTACACATGCAAGAAAGACTTTATTTACACATTTCCTTCTTGTCATATTTAATTCGCACATGCACATACTCAGTCTGCTATGTTCCAACTTGGCCAAATCCTTGTTCACCAAACTATCTTCCCTCAGCACTGCAACATCCTAAGGGCACACAACTGAGAGAAGAGGGAAAGCCTATTAAGTGATGAGGATGCAGTGTTTATAAAAATTAAAATGTGTGCCGGGTGTTTGGGAAAGAATAAAAAACATTCAAGAGCTGCATTGAAGTATGTGGAATAATTTTAAAATATTAAATCAAGGCCTTAATTACTATGTCTCTAATCTCATACAGTCACACTTCACTTTGAGGCAATTTGTGATTAAATAATAATACTTTAAGGCAAATAACAACACTTGGCACTTTTATAGTGCCTTTTGCCTAATTAGTTTGGGATTAGTTCCTTCGCATTGGGTATGGGGCTTTGAAGATATAAAGTGCTAAGTATCATTATGACCTGAGGATCTCAAAGCATTTTACCCATACACATTAATTAAGCCTCAGAGCTCTCCTACGAGGTAGGTAAGTGTCTTTGTATCCCTCTGTGCTTGGCAGGCCCAAATGGAGAGAGGATTGGCCAGTGTTTTCAAACTTGCAGACACATTCTGCAAGCACTTCTGTGTACAAGCTACATTCCTGGACTAGGCACTCCCATCGCCCCTGAACCAGAATGGTATCCGTACTCACATTTAACTGTAAGGCTCTTGTACCAGAAAGCTCTGCAGAGCTGCTGGGAAATCAGATTATTACTTAGGAAAAAGCTGTAAGAGTGCATTCCCACCTGCAAGAACCCCAGTGAGAAAGATACTCTTGGTCAAAGTCTTACAGACATGAGGAGTCAAATATTCCAACAACCTAAATCTAAGGATTTGTGTGGTGGAGTCAGATACAAAACCATAACCCTCATTTCAGCTTGTATAGCCTTCAGGCCTTCTCCAGAAACACAAGTTTCTCTTCTTTTCTTTGTTTCCTCCAAACACCAGAACTCAGAGGCAGCTCATAGGGAACTCAGAGGGACTCACTTGGAGAACTCAGAGGGATCATGGGCTGTTACCAAAGCAAAGAAAGGAAACTTTCTCCCTTTTAGTTCCTCCACCACGAAAACATACATCAGCAATAAGAAGCTACAAAATCTTCATTCTATTTATAATTAATATTGTACTTGAAGCAGTCACCTGCAGAAGAAAGAGGTATGAAAGGATTTCAACTTACTTTGATAATTAAGGGTATTTAGTGTCCTTTAAACAAAAAGTTTAAAAAAGAGGGAATCCACAATCTGCCTGAATGTTCTTAGTTCAACAAAGTCTTTGAGTTGACAGCTAATAATTAATTAACAATGAATGGTGTCTTTCAGTCTGTCACCGTGATTGACACTATCATCTTCTGAAAAGTGAAAGATTTGTTAATGTGGCAGACTACAGTCTGGGAAACATTAAAGCTTCACAATTCCCACTGCTTTCAGCTAAACGCTTGACATGACAGGTTAGCTCACTGGGAAAGATGAGGAAGAGGTGAAGAGACCAGCAGCAACCTCTGCTGGTGGACACACAGCTTCCCCTCCAGGCAGCAGGTTCACTACAGATGGACAGGAGAAATTAGGGATAAAAAGACTTGACCAGCTCTGAAAATCCAGACTGCTGTATGCTGGGGTCAGTAGGCTGGCAAGCAGTGAATTGCACACCCAGACTGTGCTGATGGCCCTTCCTGGGGCTGGGTGGACCCTGGCAGACCTCACTAGAAGGGCTGCTGTGATCACCTTTCCCTCTACCAGAATGACTCCACTCAGCAGTGCAACTGCTGGTTTATCCCTGCGTACTTACCAAATATGAAACAGCTGTCTAAGACAGTTGGTAACTGGGAGCTCATTTTCAATTATAGATATTTGTTGACTATTTTAAATCCTATTTTTACAGGCACTGCCAAAAACTATAAAATGTGTTCTAATTTAAAACAATTGACCTAATTAAACTAATCAAGCAGTAGAGAGATACTTCATTCTATAAACACAGAGTCCTGCCATCTAACCTGCACAGTATTGCTACGCTCTACCACGGATACAATTTCTCATCAGCCTTCTCCTCCAACTGGCCCTTGGCTCTCCTTCATATGAACTCTCAATGACAGCAACTTCTATGCTGATGAGCCATGTGTGCTTATGGCCTCCCATCTCTCTGGTCTCACATCTGCAGCTCTGGCTTGACTTTTCTGCTGCAGAGCATTTGTTCTACAACTCCCTTTATTAGTACTATCCACTTCCTCCGTCTCATTCCCGTTTCATGTCTCTCAGCTTTTCACAACTCAATTACATCGTGTCTAGTATACAGGAAAACCTTTTGTTTGCTTTCATCCCCTTCCTCATTGCCTTCCTTTCTCTCTTCCATTAATAAGATCTCTTGCCTTTTCATACTTAACAAGGTCTGATTCTTCCAAGCTTCCATCTTGGATCACCTCCACTTATGCCACTTCAGCTCAGCTCATAGAGGAAAGCAGCTCCAGTAGAACTGTGGCAATCAGAATTGCTTCTTCTATCAGTTTTTCTGGCATTCCCCTGGCAAAGTTTACTTTTTCTGATACAAATACCCCACTTACTCAATTCGTTCTGCTTCCTGTTGTTTACACACACAAGTTTTTATCAACTTTCTCCCAAGAGAAAAAGGACACAATGTGTCAAAAAAGGCATGTCTTACTTTTCCTTCTGCCTTTTTTCCTCCTTCTTCCTCATCAGACACAGAAACTACTTGGTTTCTGCCAACTCCTTTAGTTATCCAGGTCTTCTCATCCTCAATCCACTTTCTCTTTTCTCCTGCATCTTCATACACCCAGTATTACCATATTCAGTGTCTCTCATCTCAGAGTCCCCACACTGACTCCTCTTCTCCACCTGTTGATCCATCCCTACTTCGGTCTTCACATCTCCATCTTGCTGATTCTATCTGCATAATGCTAGGGGGTTTTCCCTTGATTTTTAACACATGAACCAACCAACCCTATTGTCACATCAACATGCTTCTTTTACCCTTCCTAATACAATCTTGCCCCAGTACCTTTCACTCCCAAATCATGTTGCAAATACCTCTTTTTTTTACGCTTGTGTTGCTGTTTTCCGTCTTCCTTCTTGAGCTCTCCATTCTCTATTATTTATGGGTTGCTTGCCTTGAGTTTGAGGCTGTTCATGATTTACTGATACATCCCATTTCCTCTCATCTGCTCCCAAGATGTCAGTTTTTGCCTCCAATCAGCCCTTGGCACCAAACTTCTCCGTTTGCTACTTTTTAAAATTAGAGCTTTCTTGCTTTCTTCTCTTCCCCCCGTGTTGTTCCATCACACAGGAAACAACCTAAAAATTAATTCATTCTGTTTTGCAAAAAGTCTCCTTTCCATAAATCTCTACAAAGAAACTGACAATCATAGAACATTTTCTGCAGAAATCTCTTCACCTAAAATACTGTTTCCTAATACTATTTACACTGCTGCCTACTAGGAATGGCCAAAATTCCCAAATGGATCTTCTAGTTGCTATAGAAATATAAATACTAAATAACAAAAAGAACTTAGAACGAGAGTAGGCAAAGTACACACAATTCATACCATTTGCTCCTTGCAGCAAAAACTTCAGAGAGCACCTGCAAATAAACTAACAGCCCCACATCCCTAGCAGGCTTACATGCTAGTATTGATGATGGAAGCTTAAGCTCTATACTCTAGCTTACCTGTTTCCTTCAGGTGCTGTTTTCTTTCTTATTTTAAAGAAAGAACTGCAGTGGAGAGAAGGGGGAAAGCATTACAAGACATCCCTTCTTATCTACAGTCTCTCTGAAGATGAAACTTGGGGAGCCTTGATTAAATATGCTAAAACCACTGTAAGCTAACAGATGCACAAGAGTACAACTTGACTTCTGTGGGACTCCTGCAAGCACAGTCTGCTTAGTAAAGGCCTTAATTAACAACTTTGCAAAGGACAATGAGATTATAACAATTATTCACTGCAGGCAGCCTGGTTTTCTCTCCTCCAGTCCCCAGCATTTGCTTTAGCCTGCATTCCAGATAAATATTTTATTCTGTGCAGGCAGAAGGTTCATTATGTAAGTGACAAAGAGAAAGCATCAATTGCTACACACACAGATCCTAATGCACCTGGTTAATGTAGTTATAATATGTCACTGCAAACATCTTGTCAGCATTTTGTAATTAAAAAAGAAAAGCTACTGCAATAATAAAGGCAATGCATTTAACAGAGACGAGCATCACATGTAGGATGATCTTTCAAAGCAAAAATAGACATTACCAAAGTAAAGCCCTGATAACCTTGCCCTACATACTTCAGTACCCTTGAATGCTCTTTGGCCCAATAAAGTGCCCTTTCCCTTTCTACAACAGCACTATTCAGATAAGTAACGCTGACCAATCTACGGGGCTGCAACATTTTTCAAAGGACAAAAAGCATTTCACTCCCATTGAGTCAGCAGGATATTTATTTCCTTGTAACAAAGGGTTTTCTGAACTGCTGAGAGATTTGTCAAAATGGAATCACAAGTGATACATTAAACAACCAGAGGGGAGAACTTATTATTAGGCATTAAAAGAGAAAGCTGCAAGTTTACAAATAAGAATAGGATGTGTACTTGACTCTGTAAATTCTCAGTTAATGAGAACTCAAACATGAAAGGCAAACATTTAATCTAGAGTAAATTTAGTCATTTAAATCACAGCACTCACAATCCTTCTGTCTTACATTTCATAATACACAGTAAAGGGCAACTAGCAGGGCATAAACGCGTGCCCACTCATTGCTCTGGAATATGCTGCTGTTATATTTAAATATGAATTAACAAACCACCAGAAGGAACTTTGGGTTAAGAAAATGCCAGATCCCTTCATTGCCATCTAGCCATAATAAAAGGCAGGCCACTGAACTGGCCTCTGGTTCCCAGGGCAAGACAACACCTTTTCTTTTTCCAAGGACATGCCCTGCTGACAAGGCTATAAACTCTCACTGCCTTCCTCTGGCACAATGAGTACTGAGTGGTTAATTGCAGATGCTCAAAGGCCATGGCACACCCTATGGACTAGTGTTTAAGATTTAAGACAGAAAGAAGGAAAGGTGGTTTTATATACCTACAGACCAACTACCACGTTAAATCTGGATGTCCTATACCTCCGATTTCAGCTACAAAAAGGGAAAGGAGAGAGTAACATCTGCTTCCTCCATCAGCCTGAACATGGCAAGGGACAGTATGCTACAGCAAAGACATCTTAGCTGTATACCTTGATCTGACATCCATGCCTTCACGCTGCCACAGCTCCAGAAAAACAGCATTAAGATTTGCTCATTCTTCAGCTTTTCTCACTAGCTAAAATAAGCACCTCTCTGCTCAGCCAGCCCTCTATCCAGAGTCCACTGGGAGGCATTTAACTTTCCCTGCACATCCTAAAGCCCCTGGTGTCTAGTCACAGCAGTGCATTTCACCTCAAGAGCCAGGCATCTCACTGTTCAGTGTTTGCTCTCTACTGATGGTTCTGATGTTTTTTACATGCAGTATAGGACTGGAAAAGACTTCCTGGGTCAACAAGCTTTAAAAATCATAGTACTGGAAGGCACCCCAGAAGGCCTTTTACTTCATCCTTCTATCCATAGTGAGATCAACTGTAAATACAGTATTTGGTCTTGATCTCCACTGATGCGGACATCACAACTTCCTTGACAGTCTGCAGCTTGTGCTGTTCTTTACATCAGTAAGGTTTGTTGTTTTGTGTTTTTCCTTAAAATCCATCTTCAACATCTTGCCTTAAGGCCATCGCTTTGTACCCTGTATTCATGGACATCAGCAAAAAAATCATACACCTGGCTTCTTCCAAATTTCACTAAGTAATCTGTAACACTCTCAGAGGAGTGGTTTTTTGTGTTGTTTGGTTTTTGGTTTGTTTGGTTTTTTTAGAACTGGAACTCTTGTTTTCAAAACAAGTACTACATGGCATGAGAAGATAAGGATATGAATGGTTTGTGGAAGATTTCCGCAGAGATTTTTATGGAGGAGAAACACAAAGGTGATTCAAACTTCATATTCATATTTGCTTTTCACCTCACTAATGAGGTCACAGATACCCAAATGCCTAATGATGGTAAAGGGGCACGTATAGCTTTGAGATGAAGAGGATGACTAGCAGTAACACAACTCATGGTTCTTTATTTGAACTGCTTCTGTTATTCAGCATCATAAAGAGACTCACTGCACATTTCAGAATTTCAATCTCTATGGTTGAACTATGTCCTGGATGATCATGCACTAACGCAATTATCCTGCAGGCAGCAAAATATAACCTGTCCTCTCCTTTCCTGTTTGTCTCTCATGTACATCCACACACAGCATTCCTCTCTAATTTGGCATCCTCCAGCACAAGTAGTTATTTATCCATTACTGCAATCAAGGCTGATGCTGAATAAAATAGAGAAAAATAGTACTGGAACCTGAGAATTGGTCTATGCTGTGAACAAGTATTGAATAACAGGAGGAATATAATGTTACTTATTGCAACTTGTCCATGGCTAGAAGAGCTGGACAGTCTCTGTTAAATGTATATTTTCAGTGGTTTGTGATTTTATAAGAGCATTGATAAGAACATACAGGAAATTTCAACCCACCAAAGATTCCTCTAATAAAGTACTGCAAGTTGGAAACATTGCCTTGCTAGAAAGTCTCTCTATCCTAGGTATTTTACTTGCTCCAGTAACATTTTCTATAAGGAACACTTGGGGTTTTTTTGTTGTTTGGAGTTGTTTTGTTTGGTTTGTGTGGGGTTTTTTTAGATCTAACATGTCTCCATAGCAGCAGAAAGTTAATCTTTAATTGACGAATGCACAAGCTTAGACAAACCACAAACACACTATTCAGCATGTCAGGCTTACAAAGGAAGTTCTGGTTCTATCAGGTTTCCACACCACATACAGCTGCAACATTGGCTTATACTACTAATCACTTGCAGTATTTGCGTCTTGGGTTGTAACAGATGGTGTTTGTGAGGCATGCAAAAGCTTCAGATAGCCAAATGGTACAGCAGTTGAGATAAGGAAAAAAATCCTCAAAACAAAATACCCATCCCTACTGTGGAGGCTGGAATGTGAGCAGTGTTTAAATTATTCCTAGTCTTTACAAGCACAGTGGATTTGCAGTCTCTTAACCCTAAATAAGGCTAGATTCAATCTTTCATATTTCATTACCCCAGTAAATCCACACAATGCCAGCTAATAGACATGAAGCATAGCAACACAAGACAAACCACAACACAGACAAGTTATATTCCTGATACTTTGGGAGGCCTGGGCTCCAGATTACAACAGTAAACTCAGGTATAGCTCAGAGGTGTTTTGGTAACCTCTCAGTTCCTAGCATATTCCATATGCTAGGGCACTTGAAAGTTCAGCCTGATGAACTATTAATTCAATTTGGTCATCTGTAGAAACTGTGGTAACCTGCTCTAGAGTGGCCCAATAAGCTGTAATGCTCAGTGTTGAGCCTTTGGCACATGATTTTTAGGGGACTTCCATGAGCCTCCACCTCTGGGGAATCATTTTCAGTCATGAGCTGTTTTGCCTGCCTGCTGACACGGAATGGCTGAAGGACACAATGGACATCTTCATAGCAGCACTCAGCTCACTGACATCTCAGGAGATCTCTCAGCATTTTCACATCTTTATTAAACAAAGATGCTAGAGCCCAGGGCAGCTGCCAGCTAAGACAACCATCTTGAGATGAAAAAATAGAGACACCAGATCTAATTTCTGTCAGTAGTAGGTCTTTCTAATAGCATTCTCAAATAATATAGTAATAAAATTATGACTGTTTGCCTATTGTCTTTGTTTAAGCAATGATCACGCAGCAACATAGCATGGGCATTAGATGGAGGGGAAAGCATACTTTGCATATAAAAAAATATAGCTGATATTATATTTAACCACAAAACAGTCCCTCCACAATTTCTAGTGTTCATTCTTTTATCTTCCTTTTATATAAAAGCATACAAGCATGACAAAGATTAGTTTTTCTTAATTCAATAAAAGAGGATGCCTCTAGAAACAGCTTGGAAGAAAGTCTTCTTCTACAGATAAAACTTTTAGGAGATGCTCTGGCCACTGCTAGATACCATTATGCAGAGCTGACTCCCATTATATTGCACACAGCTGGGTTCACTTATTTCTCTGTTTCTAGAGGGTTGTTAGCACCAAAAAACCAACCTGCATTGCCTTCAAAACTCTTTCAACATACAGGCTTCAGATTCTCTCACTGCTGGCTAGTGGCTTCATTTTATGGTGATCTGCTGCCTTTGCTTTTAAAGCTGCCTAGTTTTGTTTAAATGATGATAATATTTAAGAACAATGCCAGTCTGAACAGCCTTTACTACAGCTTTATGTGACCTTGACATGCAGCAGCACTGACATTTATTACCAGTAATATTCGGATGATATTTCTGATGTCTCGCAATCAAATTTGGGACCACTGAACAGAAAAAGATTTTACTATTATTCCTCTAGGAAGAAGGACTGGTTCTGTAGAGTGACACCCAAGAACATCACCACAGAATCTCGTTACTGCAGAACACAAAGCACAGAAAATTAATACAGCATTAAAATAAAGAAAAATGTCCTTGACTGGGCCATTTCAAAAAGCATACAGATGGAAGTGGAACACATCATTCACAAAGGATTTGTGGACACTCCACAAAACATATCTGGTCACACCTTTCTGCAGTAGTAAAATTACAGTCACCTGTTTAGATAACCACTGCTTTCCTTTGCTCCTCAGCATATCAGCTTCACAAAGAAATCAGTAATCTAGTGCTTCTCTGAGTGCCTTCAAAGGGCCCCATCCTGAAAGCAGTGTTTTCTCAGGTCTTCTCCCAGAGAGGCCAGAAGAGAGTTGAGATGAACATCAGCACTGCACACCACAGGCAGGTGATGTAGCTTTGTTTGCTTTTTCTGTACCATAAAACCGTGAGAAAGTCAATGCAAGTTGGGGCAGGGCAAGGGAAGGAAGGCTCAGCCCACCATGATTTTTTTAAACTCTCACCAATATTATGGCATCTTACAAGGATTGACTTGCTTCCCCTCATTGCACAACACAGCCATGGACAGAACAAAGAGAGGCCTGCTCTGTTGGACACACAGAGAGGTGTCGTGGTAGGCCTAAACAGGCCAAATTAGGCTTGTACATGTCCTGGCTTGCCCAGGCATGTTTTTCTGCTCTCCCTCCTTCTGTTTTGGGGAGAGCATCCACGGGAAAAGGGACAAATAACCTGGCGCCACTAAGTCTGGGGTCTGGGGTCAGCCCAGCAACTGCGGTAAACAGGGTGCACACGGTTGCCTTATGCAAGGCCCGTGATCTGTCCAAAAAAGGGTAAAGCAAGCCTATGGCCTCACCCAATATGGCCAAATCTTGGCTGACTGCCATTTGATTGGCTATCTCATGTCCAAAGGCCCATTGATCTTCGGGCTGTGTTGCATAAAGGTGCAGGGAACACAGGGTGCATGCCTGTCACCATTACAAGGTGTGTTTGCTTGCNCGAGTTCCGATTATTTAATATTAATAAACTATATATTAATATTTTTAAAATATCGTCTCGCAGTAGTCAATTACCCCTTCCGCGACAAGAGGCCAGTGTCAATGCTAACTACTCCTGCAGCAACCTTCCTTGCATGTATTTCATTGACAATTCTCATATGTCGCTCCTTCCCAATCTCTTTTGTTCCACAACAATCAGAACACTTCAGTGTTTGATCAGGCAATATCTGTCAGTTGTATCCTCTACTGCTACCATCAATAACTAAGTGTACATATCAAACTTGTGTTGAAAATCTCTCTTCTTATGGAACTGAATATGGAACTATACTTCTGCTGGAGGAATATGCCAGATATTAAGCTTCAGCTTACTGGCACTAAAAGGAGATGGTCTGAACTGGACACCTTCCCATCTTGTAGTAGACCTATGAGCACCTCAGGCACACCAACCACTAGAGATGTAAAATCACATCCTGCAGTAACATGAGCTACATTTTTAGTATTATTAGTCAAAATTGTGGGTCACTTGGTTTCTGTTAATGATTTTAAAAAAGGAGTTTCTCAAAGAGGCAATCAATCCTGCTAAAGTACATGAGCATAAACTGCATCACAGCTTCACAAACTCACTTTACATTTTATGTAAAAATAGAAAAAGTAATATATGCACTAGAGCCATTAAAATGCATGTGCATTTGTGTGCTAGTTCTCTTTCTTCTCCCCCTTTCCTTCCCAGCTTGATAACTATATTGTTGATAGGAATAAAATATCAGCCTTTACTTGTACACATACCCGAGATCTTGTAAGTCATTACAACGTGTTTTTGAGATTTGCCACTTCACTGCTCTATAAAAAGCTTCCTGAAAAAGTATTAACAGATGGCCTCTTACTCTCTGAGACTGTTCGCAATACACCAGATGGCAACCTGAAAGAGAAAATCCAACTTACATTTTCAAAACTGAAAGAAATGTGACAATATCCTCACAATAAATATACAGCATGAAGGTAGCAATAAATGATCCATTTGAAGCAAACTGGCTTGCTTTATTTAAGCAGTGAATCCAGCCCTCATTTTATTGCAGAATGCTTCATATCCAACGCTGGAAGTAATTTCTGATGCAAGCAGAAAGTTTGCTTTAAATGAGCAACAGATTTATGAGAGGCAAGGTTATTTGAAGGAGTGAAAAAATGGGCCAATAGCCTTGGGGATTAAGACTTTTTATGCTGGATCCCTAGTATCTGGTTTGTGTCTGAGGACTAGTCAGTACATTGCAGCATTTTTGTTATTAATGTTAAGAAGTATAAAACCAAACTTGCCAGTCAGGCTCTCGTTAGGGGAAGATACTGTTCCAGACACTTACTGTTCTCAAGCTGCCTGATTCACATGCTGAACAGCAGCCTAGCTCAGCTCACAAGAACTTGAGAGCTCTGCTAAATACAATTAATCATTCTCAGTGTTACTAACTGTTCTTTTGGGCAGGGACTATCACTTAGATGAATTTGGATGTCCTTCAGATAAAGGGAGTAATCCCTGCCCCACAACAAGTCCCACTAAAACACAACGACCACTGATGGGATTAGAGATGCTTTCCAGCACACAAGGAAAGCTAAGAAGTCATGCATGACAGGGCATCCTTTTTTGGATAAAGCTCGGAGGTGTTACTGCAGTTTCAGTAACATTCATCTAAGTTGTGATCCTGTTCCTAAATAGCAAAACTCCATGGGATTCTGAAGAGATAAAAACAATTCTTAAGGTAACTTTCCAACTATCTCATGCCATGGATCAGCATAAATTGTTCCTAACAAGTTCACCTTTCATGTGCAGAACACAGCTGGAAAGCCCACCAATTTCTTCCTGCAAAGCAGTAGCTAGGGAATAGCCCTGCCTTCATGGAAATGCAGTTATCTGTTGTACCATAAAGTTGTAAGCTGAATTCCCGATTGAAGCCAATATGGCATAAGCACAAAACTGCCTGTAGGACAAATTATAACATTACAAACTAGACAGCTGTCCTACCATCACCCATAAAAGGAAGTTGTTTGATAAAACTGCTATTTATTATTAATAATATAAAATATTTATTACGATACCAGATGTAGGAAAATTGTCACAGAGAGAGTTTCCCTCTTTGTTTTCCAGTTGGCAACAAGCCATTTGCACAAGCTATAAACAGTAACAACAATAATTCAATGGAGATAAGACAATAATAGGACTAAAGCTGGGCTTTCTCTGCTCGTGTACCACCATGCAGCTAAAAGACCTTTTTCTGTCAGCCCAAGACTGTACCAACAGATTGAAAAGTTTCAGGTAAGAGGAGGAGATATCTGATAAGTCAATTGCAATATGCCTACAGATTTCACTTGGAGCTGGACCAACCCCTTCGCCCTAGAGCAAATGTTGGTTTAGTTGCCTGTTAATATCATACAGCTTCATGATTTTCTGATGAGACAATTGATCCATAATGGTAAAAACTACACTGCACCAAAACTGATCTTCAGAAGGACACAGGATAAAGCAACATCCTAACATGAATACTGTGATGGTTTTGTCAGTCATTACCCAAACCACCAGTATGGCACTTAAGTAGTGGTTATTTAAATGGTCCTTTGTATCTGACAAAAGCATCACTGTTTTAGGATCTTTAGATTGCCCAATCTGGAAAGTGATAGTATCAGTACGAGTTGGTTTTGCTGTTCATGATATGAGAGCTCACTTCAGCCAGTTCCCACCTAGTGCTCATCACCTTCTGGAATCTGGCCAAACTATCACCATCACCCCTGATGTGGGTTTAGGAGTNCACAACAGCTTACTGATGCACATCCCCTGACTGCACTATGGACCCCATGCAACTGCCATAGTCCTCAAAAAGCAACTTTAAAAGTTCAGCTACGTTGCTAGGAAAGGGAATGGTAACTGCATTGCCTTCATCTGTCATCTTCACATAGGTGCTAAATTCTGCAGGGCAGGAGCTGTCTTAGGTCACACGCTCCTTCCTGATCTGGCACTCCTCTAACTTCTTGAGCTGCAGTGTGCCTTGTTGGGTTATCAAGCTGAATCACCTCCCAGGGAATTAGACATGCCCCAACAGAAGGGTGAGGGCAGAGCCTTCCAGCTGTGAACAGCAGCAGGGAGGTGGGACCAACTCTGCTATAGGTAGGCAGCTCAAACACAGCACAAAAACCTCTGCCCTGCCATAGTTTGCAGAGCGTCTAGAACAACCAGGCCCTTAGCCAGTTAAGAGTCTCTAGACAAACAGAATAGGAGATTTCAAACACTGCACATTTTCTAGTAAAAAACCACACAGCACCACTTAACTACAAGTCTACCTTTGGCATTTGAGTGCAACAATGCAAATCTGCTAGTCCCAGTGGCTTTCATGCAGTCACACCAACAGAGAACTTGATTTACTTCATGAAAGACAGTGAAAAAAAAAACAAAATAGAGTTCCTATTACATTTTGTTTTCTCTATTCATTCAATGAACATTCATGAAAGTCCTCGTTTCTACCCCACAAGCTTGGGTTTCCACTTTAAAACTGATTAAATGACAGGGGATAACAGATGATGACGGCCTGTCACCATTCACTTCTGGAGCTGGCAGACTGGAGTGGAGTGCTTTGCCAAAGTAAAAGCTCAAGAAACAGATGCCAGACCCTAAGAGAGGACTGGCCAGGGCTTTTAAAAGCAGTTACGCCATTCAACCTATAATCAGTGACTGTTGATTATGAAGCTCTTTTTGCCTTGCTAGTGCAAACTCATCTCCATTGTCCTATCTGTAACATTTCCAAGGTGTAACAGCTTCTTAAAACCAGCCTCTTTTAAACTAATGCATTTTGCTCCTCCATGAAGCCTCCTATGCTTGCAGTTTGCAACAGGAGCCCCTCTGCCTGATTTCACATCTTTTGAGTTATCCTTTCAAATTACGCCGAGTTTCTTAATGCAAACATAACTTTACATTCCTACTGTACAGCAGGTTCTCTATGAACCTGATTGTGCACATAGTAACAACCTGCACTGAGAAAACATATCTCAGAGACTTTGTGTTACTTTCTTATGTTTCTCCTGAATTTAAAGGGGGGGCAGGGGGAAGAAGAAGAAAACAACAGAGCCAAAGTGCAAAATGTGGCTGAAATTAAATCCTTAGCTCAGTTTTGAGCCCAGTGCATGAGAAACCTGTGTTAGATATCATAACCATCTTCCCTCTCATTTCAGAAAGAGATCTTTGCAGCAATCTTGGTGAAGTCTTGGGGGTCTGGACTGAGGGTAGCCTGTCACTCAGTTACCATTACATTCACCTTTCATCTTGACATCATTCATTAGAATTACACCATTCATTATACTTGTTAGTATTTTAAATTTTAGAAATACTAGGTCTGGTTCCACTCTTACTAACCATGGCATAAATCATATTGTATCTTGCAAGTGTAAAACTGGTGGATGGGAACGAAACAGGACTTGTATAAGATGAATATTGAAGGTCCTTGGCCTAGGTTTCTTTATGCAGGGGATGGAAATCAGCTTAGCTGAGACAAGAATGCTGGGAAGCAGCAATTTCTCCTTCATAAAGAGTTCGAGCACAGCTCTTAGGAGTGCAGCATTCAAATAAGAATCAGCGTTTTAGCTGGAGACAAATGCACTAATCACGGTCATGAACGCAGCTGAACTGTCTCAGCAAAACCACTCGGTAATGGCATTAGTCATGATAAAGGAAATGAGTATTTTCGGGACAGGGCACACTCAAAGAATACAAACAGACTCCTTTGTGCCTGCTTCTATGGAGGAATGATTCAGAGTATGTATTTGAACAACTTGCTACTAAAATAGCAATGCAGTTCAAGACATCCTCTAAAAAAAAATGTGTCTAGAAGAGTAAGAGCTGCTCCACAGATTGTTGTGGGGTTTTTTGATTGTCCAGATGACCAATTCCTCTATCACCAAGCAGGAACAGGAGAAAGAAAAAAAAAAAAGAATAGAAAAGAAAATAAAAAAAGACACAAACCCATGGAGTAATGACAGGAATGATAAGGGTTACTTTAAAGTAAATAGAAATAAATAACTTTTTAAACCTCCATTTTACCTTTAAGCATTCCTAAACTTACCCTTTATTAAAACGTGACTGATCTATTCTATACTCTATGAAGCTCTAAGAACATGACAAATAGAACTTTGAGCCTATTTGTGAAGAAATCTACTTGTAACCACCTCTGCTTCACACACTGATCTTTTCTTCCAAGCACATTAACTAACACCATGTAAAGAAAATGCCAAAGCAATTGAAGAGACCATTATCAGCAGTAAAAATTTCTAGCACTAAAATTTTTTTCTACACTACATATAGCACAGAAATATGTAACTCACTCACTATGTAAGAAAATGTGATATTAAAAGTATGATAATTTTACTTATTTTTTAAAATTTAGAAGCACTACTTCCAACATGCTTCTAATTAAAAAAAAAACCAAACTAAAAAAAAAAAACCCAAAAAAAACCCAGACAATAGAAGCATTCCACTGCTCTGGTCAGATATCTCAGTGACTTTTAGGTGATGCTGATTAACCGTATCATAAGCCTTCCTTTTTCATTTCACAGGCAAAATAAAATGTCTAGTGGCAGCTCCCATCCCACAGCTTGCGAAATCTGTCTCATGTTCTTCGATGTGTTACTGACCTCTAGTGGAGAAGGTCTGGAATTACAGGGCAGAGCCGCTCTCACAGATGCAGATGACATCTGAGGAACTACTACAAAATTCCCAAGTGGAAAGATGGAGGACTTCACAGGATGTCAGAGGTTGGAAGGGACTCAAAGAGATCATCGAATCCTGCCTCCTTTCAGCTGTGGTCGTGAAGAGCAAGCAATGCCAAGTGTAGACAGGCACTACCTGTGAAGCAGAAGGAAGGTTTACATGAGTCTTGCATGTGAGATTTGATGTCACGGATTCGCCTTTCTGGTTTTTAATGTCTTGTAACTCATTTTAAACCTCTCAAGGAAAGTGAAGTCTTATTGATCTGCAATCAAGGATACAAGAAGCTTTGAGGAATCCAGACCTGGCTACAGCTTCAAACTAATAAATGTATAAGAGACAAATGGAAGCAATCTGAGATCCTTACGAAGTCTAACAAGCACAGAATTTCCATCCTGTGCCACCAAAATCTTGGCAAGTAAACCCAATAGGCATACCCCTGAAAATGAAATGCTGTCCTTGAAATACAGAGTGCCAAGGTATTTTTTCTAGCTGTAATACTACTAACACTGTTACACACTCAGGTGGGTCACTTCAGCGCACTGCCTGCCTTTGGCAGCATTTTAAACGCACACTAAGCTGATACTTAAGTGTGTTACTGAATAGGAATGCACTTAAGTGCATGGCTTAGTGCTTTCCTTTTATTAAATACAGATAGGCCCTGACCTAGTAAGAGAAGATTACCACTTATTTCCTTCACAAACTAAGTATGAAAAGAATCCTTAGATGAACAGTTACTTTAAAAGACAGTAAAAAATTCTGGTCTCATTTGCATGTGTTTGCATCACAAAGAACATTATTGCTTTCATAGAGCAACATGGAACAAATACAGAAGATATTAGAAGTGTTTCCACCAAGTGTTTCCAAGACAGTAGTCTTGGAAAAAGAGTAATTGTAGCAAAGAGCAACCGCTACAGAAACAAATAATCCTCAAAAGAAATAAGGGTTTGCAAAATCTTAAAATATGAAGACTCATTTAAAGCAAACCCATCACAGCTTCCCTGTCCAGAATAACCCTGTACCTCCAAAATAAATTGCTTTAATCTGTGCTAATCTTATTTCAGCAAAGAAAAGCTAAAGCTGGCAACAAGAAAATGATTATACCATCAAGTTCAATAAACCAATCTATTTGTTTTTAACATCCCTGGTCTTGATTTTGTTTACTAAAACAAGGTATCCAAGTTTTCCAGCAGAGCAGATAAAGGAAAAAGATGAGTATCCCACAGCTGCATGTAATGAGGGCTCCCTAAGTAATGGATCACATCCTTCTTGCTGTGAAATATTTGAGAGGGCTCAAGTAAAGAGAATCATTTCCTTCAGCACAAGATCAAACTCGCTTTAAAAACAGGAAAACGTGGGAAGTATTAGGCTAGGCTGTAGGTTCAATCAAGGATAGATATTACACACTTCATACCTGCCAAGATTTGTCTTCCAGGAATTATATCCTAATTCTATTACCATGAAAATATTTCAGAAAAGGCTCTGTTCTTTAAGGCCGGAATAGCAGAGAGAGATCAAAACAAACTTTTTCCAGACATATGATTAATACTTGCCCTTTTATTAGGCAATTTGTTGGGAGAAAAAGCCCTGCTTAAAATTCACTGCAGCTCTCTGGCCAGGGGCAGCATTTCTTGGGCTCTGCAGGCGCTGTGTAGCCTGGCTTTCCAGGAAGGAGGAGGAGGAGTTATCTTTCTGACAGCAGCACTGGAATGAGCCTGCAAGGCAGTACAACAAAGCTTGACCACGGGGGACTAATTCTTCAGAGAAGAATTACCATTGGCCTTTTCCAGTCAGCAACCTGTTCTTTATGGCAGCATCCTCTCAACTAAGATCACTTTGTGTCATCTGTAGACCACATTGAGGAAGCTTTAGAAAAGCAGAAACAGTCCGAGGTCAAAAGCACCAGATAAGGAATCAATGTCCCTTTAAATCCATGTCTACACAATTCTTGTCTGACCTTGAGCAAAAGCTTCTGCTCTCTAGTCTAGAATCCCCTACCTGTAACAGGGCAGTGATTGTCCCTGACTGCCTCTCTTGTTTAATCTGAGCACCAGGGCACAGATACTGCTCCCTACAGCACTGCAAGCAGAAATGGCCTTAACTCAGCTCCAGCCTTCAACACTGCGTTAATGTGAATAATTCCTTGTGGAGCTAAATCAGAGTTGGCATTTTTGGTACCAAGAGAAGCTGTGTGAATTGGGATTTTCCCATCACTTTCTTGTTGCCAGTATTTCCCACAAGACAAAAATTACCAAAAATTCTGGTTGAAAAACTTGAATTGACACTTGTGAAATGAGCCATTCCATCCTGACAAGGTGAAGACTTCCCTTCTGAGGTCAAAAAAAAATTTTTTTTTTTTACTTTATTATTTTCACAAAGTAATTGCATTCTCATTTGTTACAGTACCCTTTCATATTATGTCAAAATTATGCAACATAATAAAAATTGAAGCAATGGTCCCTGATCTTATCAAAGCTAAGCTTTTCAATAAAACTGTCAGCAAAGCAATATCAGTTTGATTTAATCAAATAAACATTTTCCTGACAAAAAAAGAAAGAGACTGCAGTCAGATGATACTCTGCCAGCTCTTGTAATCTCTACAAAAGATGCATAAGGAGAACTTGGTTCAGACAACTTGCAGCCAATGCAGCTCTTAAACATCTGAAGTCTCTGACTTCATTTGTATCCACTTTACCAAGCAGCTTCAGCAGGTTGCTCAAAAGGAACCCAGACCAGAGATTAGGTGCAGCTAGCTATGGAGCATGTTCAGACAATTAGGAATACATAATCCACAGGTAACTGCTCTTCAGTCACACCGCAGAGTAAACTGGGAATCTTCAGCACAAGTGTACAATATACTAGAAATTACAGACTTTGATTCTACTAAGGCATCAGGACCAAAAGAAGAGAGCAAGAATTTGAAATAAATTGATACTGCCAAATTGAGTATACTTGGGACAAAATCACACCGCACAGCCCAGAGGCAGAAGTGCTCAACACACAGCCACAACATGCACAAAGCCTACAGATGTTACAGCCAAACCAGAAGTAAATTAGCACAGAAACAGGAAGATCTGAATACCCCTAGATGTCTGCAGTGCTAAATCCAGAGATATAAAATATTTCCCCTTCCGGTCTTGCTCTCTTAGGATTTCTGTACTATCTTCTTGCTGGATCCTAATCTTTCAGATCATGACTTTATATCCAATTTCACTGTTCATTACATCTTACTATTCCTTTCCTCTCTACTGCTTTAGTCTATTATTCCCACTCCATGTCCAACTGCACCTACAGAAATATCACAAACTTTGCCATTTCCTCTTGCTTACTTGAAGTTTTATTATAGTTGGCCTTCACACGCTGCTGGATAAAAATGTTCTTCTACAACTCAGTATTGAGCCAAGTATTAAACACAGAGGGCAAAAGGCTCTTTTTGCTGCTTCATATGGTGGATCTTGACATCAGTAGTCTATCTTCTTTCATAAGCAGAACTCCCACAGACTTTAAAAGGAGATCTGTGCATGTAGGCTGAGAAGAACATTGAAGTCAAGATTCACCCATGCAGATCTGAAGATAATTTTCATTAGCTGGGAAGTCAAACACAGAGGCATAAAAAGTTTTGACACAGTCATCTTAACTTGGCTGGGAGTTGGATGTGAAGAGCAAGGTCTATAGCCTAGAAACCTGCAAAGTGCTGAAAACCCAGTTACCAAGAGGGCAATTTCATTCTTTATGTAGCGCTTCACATTTGAATGCTAAGTAACCACCAGAGAGGGGGAAAAGAGGAAAGAAAAAAAAAAAAAAAGAGAGAGAGAGAAAGAGAGACAACTCCACATTCAGTGCAGAATCTCAGATGCTATCATCAGGCACTTCCTAAATATAGTACAAGACTCTCTGTATCCTGAAGATCTAAAACACAAGCTAAGCACAGCATCCTGCAAAAGCTGTGTGCTGACCATGATGTTGTGGCTATTTTGCCAATGGTGATATTGCTGCCTATCAGAGAAAATACACATTAGCACTGGGAACAGGGCAAGTGCAGTCTTGTATCTGGGAAAGGACAACCCCATGTGCCAGTGTAGGTTAAGCACTGACCTGTTGGAGAGCAGCAGAGGAGCAAGGGATATGGGAGCCATCAATGCGCTATTGCACCCAAGACATCCTGGAAAAAGGACCTCAGGAAATTGCTTGAAAGAGTCCAGCACAGAGGCACAAAGATCAAGGGAGTGGAACATCTCCCTTATGAGGGAAGGTTGAGGGAGCTGGGTCTCTTTAGCTTGGAAAAGAGCCTGAGAGGTCACCTCACTCATGTTTATAAATATGTGAAGAGCATATAAATATGTGAAGGAGGACACAGCCAGGGTCTGCTAAGTAATGCCCAGTGATAGGACATGGGGCAATGGGTGCAAGCTGGAGCATAGGAGGTTCCACGTGAATATAAGGAAAACCTTCACAGTGAGGGTGACACAACACTGGGACAGGCTGCCCAGAGAGGTTGAGTATCTCCAGAGAAGGAGACTCCACAAAACCTGCCTGGGTGCATTTCTGATGTGACCTACTGTAGGTGATCCTGGTCTGGCAGGGGGGGTTGGACTAGATGATCTTTCAAGGTTCCTTCCAACACCTAACATTTTGTGATTCTGTGAATTAATTTCCCTGGTAGGTACATCGTGTCTCTACCTCATCCTTCATGCTGTGGAACACTCGTTCCAGCAGGGGCCTCCACTTGACCAACACAACACAGCAGCAAGTCACTAATACATAATTAACATGCAACAGTGATTAATTAGGTAACACCTGACCAGTAGCAGGGCCATTGTGCTGTTCTTGCCTGTCTCACCACACAAACACATTTGCAGCTCACACAAACAGCTATTAATTCCAGATGTACCCCATTTCCCCCAGCAAGCAGAGAGCACAGGCCAAAGGCAGGATTCCAAACTGTTGCACAGCACAGTATGTGGTTACAGTGTTTCCATATACTCCAGCGTGCACAGCACGCCTGAAATGAGCCCCAAATCTTTGCCTTGCACACAGCATGCTGTAAACATTCAAGCAGAGTGTTACAAAGTGCATCCAAATACACAGCTGCCTCCAGGTTTTAAAGAGTCCTATTGCTTCTGCAGATTTTTAACTTTCCTTTTAAAGCTTCACTTTTAAAACTTTGATTTCAGGTTTCTGTGCATCTACGCACTAGAAATGGTGTCGTGAGTTATGACTGACTGATGTACAGCTGTTTAGGGACCAAAATTTTAATTCCATTGCTCAATCACTCCTGTACATTAGCTTATTAACAGAGGCCTGTTTATTGACTCTGCTTTGTGCCAAGTGCTTACAACGGCTACTCCGAGTCCCCAGTGGAATCTCTCCATACTTGTACTGCAGGTAACAATTCCTGCTGATGCAGCATCATGCTGTTCTTCCAGCTGTTCTGGTGCCATCCTGAGAAATAGGGTCAGCACTGGCATCTCATTTATTTTCTGATGCTTGGCTTGCATCCTCTTCCCTCTAGAGAGATCACCATTCGCAAGAGCACTTTACTTTTATTGCTCCCGTTAAGCTCTTTTGTTCTTCAGTGGAGACTGCTCAGCTTAGCAAGGCCCACAGCTCAGGCTCTCCAGAAGCAGCAGCAGCATCTTGGTCGGTTTGAAAAAAGTGTGCCTTCTCCCTTTGTCTCTGCTGGTTTTGCATTTTGCTCAACCAATTCCATAATAAAATGAACTCACAGCACGTGCAAGCGAAAAGCTTTTGTTACTGCTATGCCTCGCTCCTCAAAAACGTTACACTTCAGCTCAGCAGTAGGCAGAAGCAAAGGGTTCAGGAGGTGGACCCACCCTGCTCAGCCACTTCTGCCATGCTCTCAGCACTTGGGTGCCACTCTTGGTTCCCTGGATGTCAGACAATTCTGCTCCATGTCTCCCCAAAAGATTACTGGATTTTGATTAAGAAAGGTCAAGGACAGTTTTTCCCTTCCAATATAAAGAGCATGACTTGAGGTAAAAAAAACCCTCATCACCTAGCACCAGGACTTTTATCTCCACTTAACAACTCAAGTCTTAAGGCAGAGTATGTACAAGAATGTTTTCAGGCAAATAAGTTATTTAGGAATTTATCTACATGCTATAACATTAAGTTAAAAAAAAAAATTGTTTTAGCAGGAGAACAACACAAAGATCAGATAGGGAAGAGAGCTTATAGTAGCCTTCCAGTATCTGAAGGGGCCTACAGGAAGGCTGGGGAGGGATTATTTACAAGGTCTTGCAATGACAGGACAAGGAGCAATGGGTTTAAACTGGCAGAGGGAAGATTTAGACTGGATGTTAGGAGGAAGTTCTTTACAGTGAGAGTGGTGAGACACTGGAACAGGTTGCCCAGGGAGGTTGTGGCTGCTCCCTCCCTGGAGGTGTTCAAGGCCACGTTGGACAAGGCCTTGAGTGACCTGTACTAGTGGGAGGTGTCCCTGCCTATGACAGGGGGTTGGAACTAGATGATCTTTGAGGTCTCTTCCAACCTTACCATTCTAGGATTCTACAATTCTATAGTCAAGTCAATGATAACACCCATTTACTAGCCCCATTTTAAATGTACATTGTATTACTGACCTAGCATAGTAGAGATTTAAACTTATCCTTAACTCTTCAATATATCCCCCAAAATAACTTTCCCAATATTTCATTTCCCTTTGAAGGAAAGTGTCAAAGACACTACTGTCAAAGTAGCTGCAGACTCCAAATCTCTGCCTGACACCATTCTCAATGAAACATAACTTCAACCGGCGCAAAATTGGTATGGTTACACTGAATCTGCTACATGCCACTGCATGTTTCACACCAGCTGAGGATCTAAGTATACTATAAGTGAGGGAAAAAATGTCTTCATGAGGAATAATAATGCTGCAGAATATTCTTGGGCTGAATAAAACAAATTACAAGTTCCTAAGAAATATATTCTTCTAATTGAGTTTAAAGGCACTAAATAACTGCTGTCTTCTAACAGAGAATCAGATTCATGGTGGATATCTCTGCATTAGTTAGGAATAAGACTGTGACATGGATTTTAATGAAATAAAGTTATGTCCGTGGCTTCTCTAGGATATTAAAGTCGATTTATCTGAGGTACAAGTCATGGCTAGGTTTTCCTTTTTTGTAGAAATTGCAGTTGTTCATTGAGAAAGGTGGCAGAAGTTAGCACTGTTTGAACAAGCACTTATCTGTTAAGATTTAAATTTGGAGTGCCTTGATTACCAAGATGGAATGACAGAAATCCAGCAAGCTGCTAGAACACAACACAAAATTACTGCCATCGCACTAGAGTACAGTGTACCTCGTGGTTGTGAGCATAAGGTACAGATAACACTTAAAATACTACAAGCTCACAAACATTTACCTTAATGCATTTGGCCATATGGAAATTTACTTAACAGCACAGCTTGGGACAACTACTGATCCACATCCTGTGTTGCTAAATGCCATGCTAAAAGCTTCAAACTAAATGGGAGACTTTTAGCCATCCTAATCCCAAAGCGAGAATGCCAAGTCCCACTTAGCACCAAAGAATGCACACATCCAAGTTTCTGTCACTGTATGTGAAAATCCTGAGGTGCAGAGAGCAGTTCAGTAACTACAGCAAGATACAACAGCTAAAGTTTCCCATCTCTTCTCACCTATGGGGTCTCACTGGAACAGTTCTCATGGAGCAGTACAAAAGAGCATCCTGGTGTTACCTTAATCCCTCAGTCTTACTTAGTGCTTCAATGACAAAAGCATTCATTTCATACACATTAAATTTAAAACTCTCCTTCTGTATGATAAGAAACATGAAATTTCCAGATTAAAAGCTCTTATTTTTAATTAAATTTTGAATGAAACACTTGAAGTTTTTCAGGAGCCCCAAACACCTGAGAGACCAAAGCAAGTCAGAGCAAGGAGGAATTTTTCTTGGTTGGACTAGATGCTAGAGGTTGGAAGGCACCTCAAAACATTCTGTGATTCTCTTTAGCTCTAGTCAGGAGGTGAGGCTGACTGCAAGTACCTCAGCCTTTCACTACTATCAAATGTTTCCTTGACTTTTCCAGCCCCAAGTGGTCAGAACCTGTTTACTGACACATTCTCTGCACAGAAGTTTCTTTGCACCTTCCACACCACCAGTTTCAGCACAAATAGCAAATTTTAATTCTTCAGTGACTACAGAAGACCACAGGTGTGTTTTGCAGTGCGCCCTTTTCAGAACAGTTGTGTGCTTGAAAACTGCAGAAGTTCACTCTGACTACTTCAGTGTAACAAGAAAATCATTGAGTCACTAAGGCTAGAAAAGATCTTTAAGATCATCAAGTCCAACTATAACTCAGCTACCACAACCACTAAACCATGTTCTGAAGCACCACATCTACAGCCTCTTGAACACTTCCAGGGATGGCAACTCCAACACCTTCCCAGGCAGCCTGTTCCAACATCTGACCACTCTCCCAGTAAAGAAAATTTTTCATAGAACGGTAAGGTTGGAAGGGACCTCAAGGATCATCTAGTTCCAACCCCCTGCCATAGGCAGGGACACCTCCCACTAGCACAGGTTACTCAAGGCCTCGTCCAACCTGGCCTTGAACAGCTCCAGGGAGGGAGCAAAATTTTCCTAATGTCCAATCTAAACCTCCTCTGGCACAACTTAAACCCATTTCTTCTTGTCCTTTTACTAGTTACTTAAGAGAAGAGACCAACACGAGCCTCACTACGACCTCTTTTCAGGTAGCTTGGAGAGCAAAAATATCTCCCCCTAGCCTTCTCTTCTCCAGACTAAATACAAGACAAAGGCAATAGCTTAGTGTTTTGATACAAAGAGGATTTTAATTCAATCCAGGTGTTCTCTGTACAACAGAAGAAAGCTTCAATATATAAAGAGGAGTTACACAAACACACAGAAAGAAGTTTCTGAACTCTAGTGCTTCAGGAGGCCAAGGATTTTTTTTAAAAAATAACCATGTGAGGTATTGTTATAGATGTTATAATCCTGATTTGGATCAGTCTCCACCATGTACAGCTCTCCTGCATGGACATCTTCAAAGTTCGCACTGAAGTTGTTAGGATTAAACTGAACCCATAGAGTATACCTGTAGTGAACTGTTCGCATGGAATAGCCCATGATTCTGATATCCTTCAGCTTTGGCTTGTCAGAGTTCCACTGAGGAGTGTCTGCAGGCCTGGGGTATTGGCTGAAAGCAACAGGTTCCTCATTAACACACCTGTAAGTGTCATCACACTCATTTTTCTCTTCCTCCACATTTTCAGAAGCATTCAAATACTGGACAATGCTCTCCCCCTCTGTGCACAGTGCTATGTGAAATGAGGTCTCTGGGCACACAGGAGGAACTTGCAGGCCAGCAAGTTCAGCAAGTGTTGAGAACAGAGACACAAGCTCAACCACTTTTTCGCTTTGCCCTAGAAGAAATATCAGAATACAAGTTAAGGAACATGATGGTTTGACATACTGGTAAAACATCTTAGAAGCTTATTCTGATAATTAAGTTGGTGTTTTATTGAAAATGCTTTGTACTTGATTTGTGGGGTGACAAAATCAAGGCAATTATGGTGTGGCAGTTAGCTCTGAAGATGCATTTACGATGTATTTTTAACAAGAACATTTTTACATTTACATTTCTCAAATGTGCAGCCTTCAAGATAATAATATTCATTACTTCAAAAAGAACTCTTCAGAAAGACAAAGCAAGTTCCAGTGTCAATAGCTTAACACAAGTGTGCCTCCATCAGAGCAGTTTCCAGTGCCATCATTTTAAGCATAGATGCTACACAGAGAATGTTTATTAGTGTTGGACAGACAGCAGCTGCCCTACAAAAAGGTAGGTCAAGTATCCTTTTAGGTTTCTACACAATCCAAAAATAAATCACCTGTCATGTCAACTCAGACATTTAGTTGTTTCCACTAAAGGAGATCTAACCAAAGCAAAGATTTGTGTCCCTCCACCATCCAGAAGGACAGCCAATGACACTGACTCAAACTGTCTGTAGGCAAAGAATCATCGTATCACCACTTCTTCACGTGTATCTACTGCAAACCAAAAATAAATGCTGGAAGCTTACCGTGAGGAACCAAGTCTGA
This sequence comes from Ramphastos sulfuratus, assembly GCA_013399055.1. Classification (NCBI taxonomy): domain Eukaryota; kingdom Metazoa; phylum Chordata; class Aves; order Piciformes; family Ramphastidae; genus Ramphastos; species Ramphastos sulfuratus. Next base: position 342,645 of record WBNM01020606.1, read on the forward strand.
AACATGGCTAAAAGGGTCAAGGTAAGGAAAGATCCTCTCTCCTTGACTAACAGAGGAAGTTGTCATTCCTGGTACATAAAACATCAGTGGTACACGGGTAGCAACATCAAAGTTGCTGTATTTTGCCCATTCACCATGTTCTCCCAGGGACCAGCCTGGATAACAAAAGAATACCATTCAGAGCAGATGTTGGGTTGTAAATTGACTAGTTTGTTATCAACATTATATTAAAAGCGAATAATCTACCTTTAAACATAACCAGATTTTTCTTTAACATGAAAGCTACTTCAGCTGCCACCTCTATCTTGCAACTTGATACTCTTATTAAGAATACAATTACACCTTTTCTTATTTCCTCCTAGTCTAGATTAGAACTAGGAAATCAGCATTAAAACAGCAGAAAAGAGGAACTGAGGTGTGTCAGTCAGTGCCTCCAAGAGTCTCCTGATCAATTCCACAAAGCACTTAAGGCTTTGGGCAGCTGCCAGCTCTGCAATACTCCTGTTAACACTGTAACCAAATATCCCTCTGAGCCAAGGCTATCTATGCCAGACTGCCACATCAGGATGTTACTCCTGAGGAAACAACAGACATCAAAACTCCTTAGTTTTCCTCTTCCTTTTGGAAGAGATGCCAACATGACTTCCTTCCAGGCAGATTTATTGCCAACTTCACTTTAGGGGAAGACAAAGGAGCTCTACAACAACTGTGTTAACGCATTGGGGTTTTTTTGGATCGCTTTGCTACCTATGGTCCTGGAAAGACCAACTGTTTGCAGCTAATCGCAACAAGGAAAAGAGGAATTCAGTTTACAATGGGAAACCCAAATCAAAGTGGTAAATCAGAATCATAGAACGGTAAGGTTGGAAGGGACCTCAAGGACCATCTGATTCCGACCCCCTGCCATAGACAGGGATACCTCCTACTAGTACAGGTCACTCAAGGTCTCATCCAACCTGGCCTTGAACATCTCCAAGGAGGGAGCATCCACGACCTCCCCGCTGGTGTTGCTTTAGCACCAGAATTATTAAACCCCAAAGCTCTACAACTCATAAGGTCTTGCTTAGACACACACAGAGAATTCAATTCAAATGAACTACGCATGTGACTTCAGATTGACTTAGTTAAGCCATACCCTAACTGTTTTAAGTCAGGTAACCCATCCCTCCATTAAAGGGATCAGGAAGAGCTTCTTTTAATGAATATTAGATTATTGAAGCAAATTTTAAATGTTTGAGGTATTTGTCCCACAATTCAGTTTTTCACCACCAGGATGCAGGGTGTGCAAGACCTCAATTACAAGGGGGGAGCCATATTGCTATCAGTTTAGATGCTCTGCAAGCAGCAATGACAAGTGCAAGAAAACACACTTCAGTAGTTAATGAGAAAGCCTGTCGTCCTCTGTACCAGATGGCTCTCTACAAATTGTGAGGGGGGAGGAGTGGTCGCTGTCCTTTCACAGTACTGTTCCCAGCAAGAGTTATTCTTTGGGTAGGAGGTGGGAATCCAGCAAGCCAAGACCCAGCGTTCTGGCAGACAGTCTCATCATTCACTGGTAAACCCTCAACCTGATTAAAGAGAGGTGCCTGCAGGGGCACAGAACTGTGCAGCCACGGAAGCCTGTGTCAAGCCATTTAATTCGAGACAGATTAGCCAGATATACAAGGTATGGTAGCTCTACTGTACATCATATAAACACACACCTGATTAATATGCCAGCACTGAGTTACATAGTTATTAACAGTGAACTGGAGAAAAGATTTAAATGCTTACCATGATCAGCAGTAAAAACTACTATTGTGCTATTTGAGAGTCCTACATCATCCAAAGCATTCAAAAGTAGGCCAACTTGCACATCCAGGTAGGAAACTGCCGCATAATAACTCTGACGAATCTGCCGCTGCAAGGTAAGAAAACAGTGGAGAGGAAAAAAAAAAAAAGTTAGCTTTTCCCTAGACACACACTCAGGAGAACCAGTGGGTGGCTGTCTAAGTAAAGAAACTGAAGGGTTTTACTTGTAAAGCTGTTTTTTAAGTGTCTGTAGCCTGACTCATGTCCCAGAAAAGGTAAACAGGGAAGATGCAGTTAGAAAATTCAATTTATCTCCCAGAAGATTTTTCAAGCAAGATGTTACAATCCAATCAGCTCTGCTTCTCTCAGGGTCCAGCCAGTGCATCTTATTCCAGCTTAAGCAGTGGAAAGTCAAGGGAAATCTTGCAAAAGATACACTGAGTGGCAGACTGAAAGGGATGAACAGATTCAGACAGTGAAAACAAACACAACACTGGTAGCTGCTACATACATTCCCTTAGGTACAAACCAGGAGTATACAGCTGATGACTGGTCTCTTCCTCCCAACCCCCACTAGCCTGGCTGCAGTTAGCATGGCTTGCCTACCAGAACTAAGGTGACAGTATGCAAGGCAGGGAATTCACAGTATTTGCAAACTGTCAGTTGCTGAGTACCTGGGAACATCTAAGAGCAGCTGACTGCTCCCCTGCATTTGAACAAGTTAAGGAAGTTTGATTTCAGTGCACTGTGTTGACAGCTTACCTGGAAGTCATCTGGAAGTGGCCCATAAGGGAAACTAATGTTTAATGCTTGCACATCATCCCTCTGTCTGATATCTGTCCAGGGGTTGTATGCCACAGAAGGTAGTTTCTCTGGTACCCAGGGATCTGGAGCTAATGTGATGTTTTCCAGGGGGTACAACTTGAGAAATTCCTTTACAATACAAACACACATAAAGACTATCTTCACCTCTAAGGTCTGTGGCAAACTTTGTTGTAAAACAGCAACCATTTACCTTTGTGTAACCCTTCAATATTCTTACAGTTTACAAGGCTTCACTCCCCCACCCCAGAGCGTACAAGCAAGCAATACTATGCAAGTCAGTCCCAAACAATTCCTGAAAAGTACTGAGTAAGTACCTATAAACGGTCTCCAGTATCTCAAAGCAACACTAAAATAGAAGATCAAACATCACTTTCTCTGAAATGAGTAGGAGTTTTGCCACCAACTCAAACAGGGTATGGAGTAAGTCCTCATTATGTCATACTCCATCAAGCTGAACACTGTCTCCACACAGCAACAGTCATTATTATGGTGGCACAGGCCTAGCTTTTGGCTGAGTGATCACAACTCATTCTCATTAAACATTCTGAAATGTAACACAGGCAATTGCTGAAGTTACACCAAATCAAAGCTGGTTTTCAGCTTGCTTTCCAGCAACAACACCAACAAACACTGTTAAGATTCAGCTAGACAGGCTGCTGGGACATCTTGTCCAGTTTGTGCTTTTGCCAGGAAAGGCTGGAGCAGACAATCCTCAAGTGCCTTTCCAACCCGTATTCTGTGATTCTACGATAAATCATTTGTGGAAACATCTTTGAAAAGCAAATGCAACACTTGTCTAGGTTCCTTTCCCTGCAGGCTCCTATTTCCTCACCTGTGGGTACCTCAGTGGGATATGTGGTTTGTGGTAGCCAACAGCCAGGAAGAATTTTCGGTTGTTGGTTTTCATAACATTCAGTAAGCGTATGGCCTCTTCAGTGCTCTGAATGTCTGGCAGAGTACCACTGGGCATTTCTGATACATCCACTGGGCATATCAAGTTAGCATAAAGTTTCCCATCTTTCCCCCTACAGGTCTTAAAAAAACAGATAATTAGTTAAGTAACTAACTTATGTAAAAGCAAAGAAGAAATCCACTGTTCCATAACTTTCAAACCAATATTTTTCTCAGTCCTTCCACCAGCAAGAGACTGCAGATTGGATACAAAACAGGAATTTCAGAATCACTAAAGGTGCAGAGTACACTGGAGCAGACAGCTTCAGGAGCTGAAGAATGCAGCTTCCATGTCTCTGGAAAAGCATCATTCCCTCTAAAGCTGGGCAGAAGATTAAACACAGTCACACAGGAAAACACATGGCTTCTGTGATGATTAGAATCTCTGACCAAGAAGTAGAATTTGGTTACTACTGATCTCAAGAGCGCATAGAAAACTGCACGGAATCTACTAACCATTCCTGAGCAAATGCCAGCAGCAGCTGATACATAACTGGTGAGTAAAGACAAATTAGGTGATTATAGGGCTGCCAGGAAAATACTTAAGAGTATCTGCAGGATGGGCAGATGAATTAACATAACACAACTGAAGGGACAGGCATTCTTTAGGCTGGCTGAGAAACAGAATGTAAAACTGGCCAGTTGTTCCCCTGTACAGGTTGCAGTCTCAAACACCATAAAGTATAGCCTGTGCTCAACAAAACTTGGTTATGTCCTGAAAGCCTCCATTGTTAGTGTTACACAAATCACTCTTACCTTATCATTTTCATACTTCTCAGTTGAAGGATGAAAGGGTGGAAGGGACCAACTGTATGGATAGTCATCAGTGTAGTTGGATGAAACTCCTGAAAAGGGTAAATACATTACAAATGTTCTAATAGTTTACTGAGCCAGGAAGACTTCAAACACAAGTTTAACTTGATTTCAGTTGTTTCTTTTTCAATATGCTAAAGGAATAAATATTTTGAATGATCTTTCACAGTTGAGAAAAAGAAACCCAAAAAATTAAAGTCAAAGTTTAATACAGACAATTTCCCCTGAAATATCTGGTAAGGGAGAGTCAAAGGCCTTGAAGAACCTTATTTCACAGAAGAACAACCAAAACCTCAAAAAAACCCCAACTTATTAGGAACAGTCTTCATATACACCCTTTATTAGCATTACTATCAACTGAAAGTTTATATATATTCACACGAGTTTAGTTTTGGGGTAATGAACTACCAAAAAGAGGGTCAGTATTACAGTATTTCAACTCAGTAGTGTCATTGCCTTTTTAACTAGTGAGCTAATTCCCTATTTAATTGGTGATATTAGTCATACACTCCATATCTCCTCATCCAGACAGATGGCCTATTATGAAACATGTATATGCACAGCTAAGACAATGAAGCTGCTCAGTAATTTCATCTTCAGGGGATACCTAACTTCCAGGCACATTTTTAGAATGTTAGACATTTATTCCCACAATCCCTAGACTAGATGTGAAAATACTCATTAGATAAGAGTCATATACTATGTTCATCTTTAACGCCTTAAGATTTAAAATGATGCTTTAAAGACAACCTATAATCATTGTATGATCTGGTTCATGATTATAATTGAGGTTGTCAACACAGACACTTCTACATGAAGTCTGTGAGAACATACATGCTAAGCATATATAGATGACAATTCAAACCATACCAGGATGAAAAACTTTCCCCACAGACAGGGTCATGTAGCCATTCTCCTTGAAATACTGAGGCATCGTGGAATAGTTTCCTGCATGTACTCTCCAGTAGGAGTAGAAATCATACAGCCTGGTGGTATCAGGTCTGCGTCCAGTAAGAAACGACACTCTACTGGGAGCACACACTGCTTGCTGAGGAGAGAGCCATCCAAAAAGAGAATCAACTCAGAACAAAAGATAGAACACATATACAAACTGACTTAAGCATAGCTGGGCAAAACATTCACACCCAGAGGCTCAGGAACTGCAGTTGAACGTCTTTCAAGCTGGAATGAATGGCACCCTTACTAGGAATATTAATTCCTAATGGGAAAATTTTAGTAAGAGATGCCTTTACCTGTCCATAACTTTTCCTAAAATAACCAATTCCTAAACACTAAAAGCTTTGACTATGCAGCTAGCAGTACAAAAAAATCCCAGCCAGGCTGTGTTGGAGGGAGTGTTTTTGAAATCTGGTAGCTCACACACACAGAATTAAGCAGAAGCAGCAGATTGACTGTGGTGACAAAAGCCCAAGTCTAGCTGATCTAGACTGCCTGAAGAATAATGAAAAGGATAAACATACAGAAGGTCCAGGTTATGGTCCAAAGGCCTCATGAATTCTATTTCAGGTTGGCAAGAGTCAAGAGTTACTGGTGTGTAAGTTTCTAACCCCTAGTTGAGAAATGTGAATCTAATTCCATTTCTCAACAGAGAGAAACTTGGGAAGGCAGGCATCCCAAGCAAAGTATTAACTAGAGTCATTTTGCTTCTTGTATGTAAGTGATGCTGACCACATGAGTTATCCCTTCATAAAAGTCTGAAAAATGGATCTCCTCAACAGAAAAAGAAAAATTTAAAAAAACAAACAAAACCCGAAACTTTAATAAGCGTAAGAAAGAACTAAATCTAATTTAGTAAAACAGCATTTTTAAACAGTGATATTGCACTCCTCCAAGAGCTACAGAAATACTATCATTCAAATGCCTCATTTTAATTTTTCTCACCTTAGTAAAAGGCACAGGTTCATGCAGCATAGTTCAGCCCAACCATTTGTTTTCAACTGGAAATAGTTTATCTTCACAAATACTTCTTTCTCTAACGGTCTGCCTAACACCTACTGTGACAAAACCAGCAACTACTTTGCATAAAGAAAGAACTTATTTCTCTCACCTGTGCATATGCATTGCTGAACACAACACTTTGAGAAGCAAGCTGATCAATGTTTGGAGATTTCACGAGCTTATCTCCATAACACCCCAAAATGGGGCGCAGATCGTCCACAATTATAAACAGGACATTCATACCATCTACAAAGCAACAGAATTAGAACTATATTAATTCACATTACAGTAAGTAGAGGTTACTTTATGCAGATTTGTCAGGGTTTTTTTTTTTTCTTAAGTATAATTCGAAGCTAAGCAAAATTAACGAAAACATCTGGTATCTTCGTAAGGACATATAAACAGTGATACCAATTCCTTCAACACGTAGGAAATAATATTTGATAGAGGAAGAATTGCAGTAGTTTTCACATCCCTTCAAATGTCATCGCGTCCTCTCACAGGGTTTTCTTCAACTGCCTTCAGCTGGCTACTGAGAGGTGGTGTCACTTAAAAGAGGTACTCTACAGCTCCACCTAGAACTGAACTCTGCAGCCTCTAAGTTCCAGACGGTGTCAAACCACGGGTAAGTCTCAGACGCTCTTACTCTAAAGAACTCCGCTCCAGACAGATAAAAACATTTTTAAATAGCTAATTACACATCTCTCGTGTCATGTTTAGTGCACAAACTGATGGATGTCTAAAGCCAGAAAGCCTTCCAGGCAGCAGACGGAGCGTCGGCAAAGCCCTGCCCGACTCAAACTACGAAGCACCGAGGGTCGCAGGTAGAACCCGTCCGTATGCCTCGCTGCAAATCGGGGGCCGCTACTGGGACGGTGCGACCCGATTCGGCTCCTCCGCGAACCCTGCCGACGGCCTAGTTCCCCCCTCCCGGGAGAACGAGCCCCGCCGCACCTCCGGGCCCCACTGCCCCGCGGGTGCGGAGCCAACGGGTCGCCGCCGCCTCCAGGGCGAACGCTTCGTGGGACAGCCGCAGCAGACTGAAGCAAACCCAGGCGGCCACAGTCACCGAGAAAACCTCCGCCATTTCCTAGCACAGCGGCGGGGACGGGCGGACCCCTCGCCTCGCCCCGCCCTAGCTGCCGGTGCCATCCCATTGCCGGGCTTTTAACCCGCCCCGGCCCAACCGACCGGCTTCGGGGCTGGGAGGGCGCTGTTCCTCCGTGTGGCCACATGGTGGCGCCACACCCCCGCGTGGGCGCTCCAGTTCGTGCAGGAAGACAGTGGGGCGGGACGGGCAGTGCCCAGTCAGTGCCCGTGTCGCCGGCAGCGGGATGGGCGTTGCAAGGGCCAGTGTCACCGGCAACTGGACGCGCAGCGCCAGTATCACTTACCGTCAGCGAAATGGGCAATGTCAGTGTCGCCGGCATCAGGACGGGCAGTGTCACCTGCAGCTAGACAAGGGCGGGGCTCCGGCAGTTCTTTGTCGCTTTTATTCTTTAAACTGTGTATTCCCAGATTACCTCAAGATCTGGCGAGCTCAAATTTCCCTGGGCTGTTGGTGAAAATGCATGTTCAGCTTTGCCTGCACGTTGTAGGCCCCTGTCAGGTACCGGAAGGCCACTGTAAGGTCTCCCTGAATACCTCTCTTCTCCAGGCTGAACAGCCCCAACTCGCATAGCCTGTGCCCATAGGGGAAGTGCTCCAGCCCTCCAATTACCTTCGTGGTCTATGTCTGGACTCACTCTAGCAGCTGAATGTCCCTCTTATGCTGTGGGCACCTGAACTGGAAGTAGTACTCCAACGTTTTTCACTGTTCTCTCAATTGTGGAAGGAAGAACAGATTTATTGCTGGTATTCTGGTACAAAGTGAACTCACTGTTACCTATACAGGTGCTTCCCAATCTGCAACTGTATGATAACCAAAGCCCAAGATGGGATAATAAAGCTAGCCACAAGAAGATGATAAAAGCATTAAAAGACTGTAACTGTATAGCCTCGAATATTTAACAAGTAAAGTCATGCCAAATACACCAGCATTTGAAAATGGCTTACTTTTCACTCACTTGTTGTTGTGGTAGGCCTCAGCAGGC
>WBNM01020608.1:4222-28105 GCA_013399055.1 Ramphastos sulfuratus
CAGCCTGTCCAGGTCCCTCTGCAGAGCCCTCCTACCCTCCAACAGATCCACAGCTGCTCCTGACTTGTGTCATATGCAACCTTACTGATGCTGGACTCAATCCCCTGGTCCGGATCATCAGTGAAGATATTGAACAGGACCAGGCCCAGCACTGATCCCTGGGGCACACCACTGCTGACAGCTGACAGCTGGATGTGGCACCATTCACCACCACTCTCTGGCCCCAGCCCTCCAGCCAGTTCTTGACCGATATCAAAGTGAATCTGGCCAAGCCAGGAGCTGCCGGCTTTGCCAGGAGCTTGTTGTGGCAGATGGTGTCAAAGGTAATGGACAATAGGAGTTTAAAAATTACCTTAATGGCTCCTGGCACAAGTACTGCAGCACAGGAAATGGAATAGTAAATTTATCACATCTAAATACCACATACTCTGCTATGCTGAAACCCAACCTGCAACACTGCATCCAGCTCTGGTGCATACTGCACAAGAAGGTCCTGGAGCTGCTGGAGAGGGTCCAGAGTAGGCCACCAAGATGATCAGAGGGCTGGAGAACCTATGGGGACAGGCTGGGAGAGTTGGGGCTGTTCAGCTTGGAGAAGAGAAGGCTCCAGGGAGACCTTAGAGCAGCCTACCAGGACCTGAAGGGGCTCCAGGAGAGCTGGGGAGGGACTTTGGACAAGGGCTGGGAGTGCCAGGATGGAGGAACAATAGCTTTGAGCTGGGAGAGAGGAGATCAATACTGGAAATGAGGAAAAAAATTCTTCACAGTAAGGGTGGGGAGACACTGGAGCAGGGTGCTCAGGGAGGTTGTGGATGCCCCCTCCCTGGAAGTGTTCAAGGCCAGGCTGGACGAGGCCTTAAGCAACCTGGGCTTGGTGGGAGGTGTCCCTGCCCATGGCAGGGGGTTGGAACTGGATGCTCTTGAAGGTCCCTTCCAACCCAAACCATTCCATTCTATGACTCAGTGATTCTATGATCCAGTTTAGTTGCTCTGATTGCAATTGTGAGGCAGTGAGGATATTTAACACTGCCTGGTTACACATGGGAGCAGATACTTCAGGGTCCATTTCAACCTAAAAGAACAGCAAGCTTGGTTCTCCTGATAGCTTTTCAATGGACTCTAACAGATGGAGGAGGAAGCTGCTGCCAAAAGAAGGCCACTTCCACTCCACTTCCCACTCTGCTGGCTCACTCCCACCACTTCCCCCATGTCAGAGGTGATGAGCACAAGTCAAAGCAAGCAGCTGAAAACTTTGGGGTTTTTCAGGGCTATTTTTGAGCCAGGTCAGCAGCCTGGTTCACCTCTGCTCATTTTGGTGGTGGCAGGATTGCCATAAACAGCATCCCCAGCCACAGTGAAGGCACAGACCAACAAAACCCTTTGAAGAGGTGGCCAAGCACCAGCAGCAGCGATGCCTTCTTTTTGGTAGGATTAAGGTGGGCAGTGTCTTTACAGATGAAGGATTGTGGGGAGAGAGTTGAAATAAAAATGAAAGACTCAGACAGTTCACCTTATCTATGTGTATGTAAATCACAACAGGCCTTTGCTAAGGGCTTTGTCTGAGTCCTGCCACAAATCAGTGGGGGCTGTCAGAAGATAACAGGTACTGAACACAGCTTGAACCTCTGAACTTTTAGGACAGAGTGCAGGCTCAATGGGCTACTGAATATTAAAATGGGCTACTGAATATTAACTTCTCCAGCCAGAGAAGTGAAGAGCCTAATTCAGTGAACACAGGATGCATGATGCAGGGGGGTTACATGTAGTGGGGGGTACATGTAGTAGGTGTATCGGGGAGACTGTAAATCCTGAGTACCTCAGCCAGTGGGGAAAGGGATAGGGAAATCTGCATCTGGGAATTTTGGATCAAAGGGAAGCTATGCCTGCCAGCAACTGGAGAGACCCCACAGGGACCTGCCCCATGGACTCACACTTCAGCAGAATAAAGTTTTATAGGACTCCTCTGTCTCCGTTGTGGACAAACTTCTAGATGGGACTAATCTTCCTTACATTATGAAGGTAAGAAGGAGGTTCCAGCAGCAGCAGGGCAGGTGGCCAGAGATGCCAGAGAGGTGGCAGGGCTGGTGGGGGCCAGGTTCTGTGGGAACTTTAAAGCCTGCAGGAACCACAGCCTGTGGCATCCTTCTGAAGCGGCAGCTCAGAGCCTGCCTGTAGGAACGCTGCCGGCAGCATGGCAGGGGAAAAAAACATTTAAAAAGCAAGGGGAGAGATGTCAAAGGATAATGGTCTCCACCTGGCAGAAGACCATATTCCTGATGCCATCCAAAATGGAGGTGGGAACCCAGACAGAGCTCCCACAGAAGCAGGCCACAACGCAAACCACAAGCTGCAGGGAATGCCTCAGCCTCTCCTTCGTGGCAGGGGACTGTGCAAGGTGTGCACAGGTAGAACTTTCTGCTCAGTCTAGCAGCACAGCTTCAAGGAGAGGTCGAAAAATCACAAGATGAAGTTGCAAGATTTAGGAACATCAGAAAAGATGAAAATGAGACCAACTGTGGAGTCAGGCTCTGCCTGCCCTGATGGGAGAGTGAGGGACACCGACCCCTGAGGGAGGGGCACCAGGTATGGGTGGCACAAGAAGCAGGGGATCTCATGCCCTCTTGTCACTCAGAAGAAGAAAGGGACAAATGAGATGGGGAGGAATGGCAGCAGGTGCCTCTCCAGCACAGCAGGAGAGGCAGGCAAGTCCCGTCCCTATCCCCCCGGTCTTCCCACAAACAATAGGTACAAGGCCCTTGAAACAGAGGGCCAGATGATGGAGGATGGAGATGAATGCCCATACACTCAGCTACCCAGGACTAGTCAACCAGTCCCACAACTTAGGACTAGGGCAAACAAGGAAAAAAAAGAAAAGTGACAGTAGTAGGGGATTTCCTTCTTAGGCTAATTGAAGGCCCCATTTGCAGCCAGATCCATCCCACAGGGAAGTCTGCTGCTTGCCTGGGGCATGGGTTAGGGACATTTCTAATGTTTGGTGTGGCCATCAGACTATTATCTGCTGCTAGTTATACAGACTAGGAGTGATGAGGCGATGGGTAGGAGTACAAAAACAATTTTAAAAGACTTCAGGGCTTTGGGCTTGATGGCTCAGGAGCACAAGTAGTGATCTCCTCAACCCCTCTAGTGACAGGAAAAGATACCGAAGGGAGGAAAGAAATCCATGTGATTCACACACGGCTTAGAGGTTGGTGCCACCAACAGAACTTCACAGTAAGGGGGTTTTGACTGTGGGGAAGTTTTCTTGGCATTGGGTCTAGTGGTGACAGATGGGAGTTCATCTGTCCCATAAGGGGAAAAGAATCCTTGCACAGGAGTTGGCTGGGCTCATGGACAAGGCTTTAAACTAGTCGTAATGGGAGACGGGGACATAGCTGGCCTTGCCACTGAGTGCCCTAGGTGTAGTAGCCCAACACTGGTGGACTAGTGTGTTGGCATCTCAGATAACCAAAGGGTCTACACTCTTCAAGGCTGAAAACGATGCACTCAACTCCATCCCTGAAATGTTTATACACCAATGCATACAGCATGGCAATAAACAGGAGGAGCTGGAGGCCACTGTGATACAAGGAAACTATGATGTGGTGGGATGACTCCCACAACTGGAGTGATGCAGTCAATGGGTACCAACTCTTCAGAAGGGATAGGCAAGGAAGAAGAGGTGGTGGAGTGGCCCTCTGTGTTAGGGAGAGATAGGAAACCATGCAAATTAATGAAGGTGATGATAGGGTTGAGCCCTTATGGATAAGATGAAGATGTCCTTAGGGCAACGAAGCTGGTGAGGAGTCTAGAGCACAGCCCTGTGAGGGGAGGCNGAATTCTCTATTTCCTCTCCAATTCATATGAGAGAGTCTCATTCTGACACATCTTTTAAATCCACAACATACAGGATCTGGCACTTGGCCTTGGTGAACCTCATACAGCTGTCCTCGTCTCGCTGATCCAGCCTGGCCAGGCTGCAGTGTTTCTACCTGTGAGCAGATCAACACTGCCACTACTGACAGTGCCCTCAATCCATTGTGCAGATCATTGGTACAGACATTAAACAAGCTTGGACTCCACAATGAGCCTTGGGCAACACCACTTGTGACCAGCCACTCTACTACTATAGTCACCATCTCCCCTAACAAGAGAGGAGCTTCAGCTAATGTCACAAGCTCCAGAGTGACTGCGACAGGCCTGAGGTTTCCATTCTGGAGGAGGAGAAGAGCACATCCAATTGGCAGTGGCTGGCTCCTCTTCCTCAGTGACACAACACGGCTCTGTCACTCAGTTCTGGAGCCCACCCGTGCCCCACTCAGTCCACGCTGCCCTTTCAGAGCCAGACCACAGTCACACATCAGCGCCTCCCATCTCACAAGATCCAGCTCAGGTTTGTGCTTGTTGAGGCTTACGGGTTGTGATGGTTTGGGAGTCAGCAAGCCTATAAGTGAAGCAGACATCACCACTGTTTTCCTTTCACGGCCTATAGTATAATTTTCTCTATTAAAATATTCCAATTAGCCTCAAACCAGCACACAGGTGGATGAAGTTGCCTCTGCACATGGTTCAGTGGTGACCTGGCAGTGCTGAGCTAACAGTTGGACTTGACAATCTTAAAGGTTCAGCCAAAAGGATTCCATGGTTCAATGACACTTTCTGCCCATTCCAGCTCTGCACACCATGCCCATTGCCGTAGCACCTGGGTACCTGATCAAGACCTTCCCAATGCCAAGTCACCACATGTATTTAGCCCAAACTTTCAATGGCAGTTTTGAAGTCAGCAGGAGCAGCAGCAGGTTCCCAGCTGCAGCCAGCCACTTTGTGCTATGGGCTGACAGCCTTTCTGCTGGGCTGCCCCCAGACCCCACTCATTATCTAAGAACCAGGACCTGCCTCTGTCCAGTAAATAGAGGGTCTAAAGAAGTGAAACAGAACTAGCCCTGGGGCACGACTTTGCTTCTCCCTTGATAGCACAGCAGGGAGATTTTTTTTTAAGCCATGTCACCTAACACAGATAGGAAGCAAACACCACCACTCTTCTGTTTCCCCTCCCTAAGCAGAGTGCACAGCGGCAGCAGCAGCTGCTTCACAAAGTCCTCTTTCTCTTTTACTCAGAGGAAAGCAAGTCATCTCGTTTCCACCAGCCTCCTCTTTTTGGTTTTAATCAATGCTACACTGAACAAGTTCCATCACCAAATGCTCTCAAAGTCATCCATCACACTTTGATGTGGTTACATTTGGAGCTTGGCCTATATCTGGACAGTATCGGCAGGAGGTTACGACACTTAATCACATTTGTGATCGACCAGGTCTTCCCTCATCCTTCATCTTTCACTTTTTCACAGACTGCATTTAAATCCATAGAGCTGAAAGAAGGCAAACAGTAGCCAGGTTGATTTCCTGCTGATAGGGAACTTCCTTTTCTCCCCTCCCTCCCCAAGCTGAAGGCCGTTATCTCTTCCCCTTTGCTTAGCCCCCTGTGGCAGGAAACCTACTCCTGAATTCTGTGTACTAAAGAAACAGGGTGAAAGAAAACTATGAAGAGGTGTCCCATTTTCTTGACAAGACCTTGACAGGCTACCAACAGCCTTTCATCAGTGCTGAGGAAGAACATCCTTCATTGAGCACACACTCCCAGAACTGTGACAGCTACTGAGGCTACCTGTCCTGCATTAAACAAGTCCTGTGCCTCCATCAGCTGCTACAGACAAAAAAAACTGAATCACAGAATGGGTCATCAAGCCCAACCCCCCTGCATTCAGCAGGGACATCCTCCACTAGAGCAGGTTGCACAAGGCCTCGTCCACCTGGCATTAAACACCTCCAGGATAAGGCCCCAGCCACCTCCCTGGGCAACCTGTTGCAGTGTCCCAGCACCCTCCTGCTGCAGAACTTGTTCCTCACATCCAATCTCAATCTGCTTTGCTATCATTTCAAACCATTGCCCTCGTCCTGTCCCTGCAGGCCTTTGCAAACAGTCCCTCTGCAGCCTGCTTGTAGCCCACTTCAGGTCCTGGCAGGCTGCTCTTAGGTCTGCCTGGAGCCTTCTCTTCTCCAGGCTGAACACCCCCAGCTCCCTCAGCCTGTCCTAGCAGAGCTGCTCCAGCCCCCAATCATCTTTGCAGCCTCCTCTGGAGCCTCTCCATCAGGTCCATGTCCTTCCTGTGTTGAGGGCTCCAGAGCTGGACACAAACTTGCAGGTGAGGTCTCAGCAGAGCAGAGCAGGGGGGCAGGATTCCCTCTTTCCATCTCCGGCCGCGCTGCTTTGGATGCAGCCCAGGCTGCCATTGGCCTTCTGAGCTGCCAGTGCCCATTGCTGGCTCCTGTCCAGCTTTTCCCCCCTCAGCATCCCGAGTCCTTCTCTGAAGGGCTGTTCTCAACCTCATCATCCCCCAGCCTGACTTGATCTTTAGGACCGTCCCAACTTAGGTGCAGGACCTCACACTTTGTCTTGTTGAACCTCCTGAGGTTCTCCCCAGCCACTTCTCCAGCCTGTCTAGGTCCCTCTGGATACACCCATCCCATCCTTCAGACTTCTCAACCACACCACTCAGCTTGGTGTCACCTGCAGACTCACTGAGGGTGCCTCAATCTCACTATCTATAGCACTGATGATGATATTGAACAGCACTGGTCCCAGTACAGACCCTGAGGGACCACAAATGAAGCGTGTTGGCTATGTGCATGTAAAAAGGGCTCCTCTTTCTTTCTTTTTTTTTTTTTTTTTAAAATTTAAATAGGAAAAAAAAAAAAAAGCTGAAGACAGCAACCCTGAAAAGGAAGTGAACAAATCATGTAATACCTGAAAGTAATCTGTGATGAAGGATCCCAGTTCACTCTTCAGCAGCCGTCTGTAGACAGAAGGAATGCAGCCATGAAGTAACAGCTGGTGCTGGTCATTTCTTACAGGTACAGTCACAATCTGCTGCCTGGCACACTGCAGAGTGTTGGTCATTTTGTCACCCTGGCCACAGCTACACTGCCTTTACCTTTAGGTAGGCACTTTAAAAATGCCCACAGAGGCTGTTCTCAGATGATGACTGAAGGCAACGGTGCAAGTTTTGTGATGTCCCATGAAACAGGAATGAAGTCCTCTAGTTATAAGAAATACATCTAGCACAAGCAAAAAAAAAAAAAACCAAAACCAAAACCAAACCAAAACCAACCAACCAAATGACAAAAGAGCTTAGCATTTATGCCCCTGAAAGCACAGAAATTTGGGAAGAGGACTTCAAACTATTTAGTTGGTAAATTTGTCGTTTTTTTCTTTTTGTTTTATCCAACACCCATTCACTTCCCTGACAACAGTCTGTGTCTCTAAGGCTGCTCTTACTTTGCTCTTGGAAGTAGAAGGTAGGAGGATAACAAGAGGAGCAATGAATCACAGAATGGTCTGGGTTGGAAGGCACCTCCAAAGGGCATCCAGTCCAACCCCGCTGCACTCAGCAGGGACATCCTCCACTACAGCAGGTTGCTCACGGCCTTGGCCAACCTGCCTTGAACACCTCCAGGCATAGGGCCTCAACCACCTCCCTGGACAACCTGTTGCAGGATTCCAGCACCCTCCTGGTGCAGAACTTGTTCCTCACATCCAATCTCAAATCTGCTCTGCTCTCATTTCAAACCATTGCCTTCATCCTGTCCTTGCAGGCCTCCAAAGTAAACAAACAAACAGAAGCTGTGGCTTCCCCAAAACTACCACAACAAAAAAAATAAAGAAAAAGTCATATTTTTCCAGAAAGATCTACTAGAAATTTCATCAGAGGTTTTTTAAATCCACTCAGCCAGAAGCCACTCTAAAAAATGCATTTCACTATCCCTGGAGGTGTTTCAAAGAGGCAGAGATGTGGTGCTAAGGGACGTGGGTTAGCCCCAGCCCGGGTAAATTTAGAGACTGACTGGACTGGAAGATTCACTGATTCAGAGAATCACAGAATGGATTGGGTGGAAAGGGACATTAAAGATCATCCAGTTTCAGCCCCCTGCCATGGGCAAGGACACCTCCTACTAGACCAGGTCGCTTCAGGTCTCATCCAACCTGGCCTTTCCTCCAAGGAGGGGGTACCCCCAACCTCCCTCGGCAGCTCGTGGAGCACTGCCCTTCTCTCCCTCTTTGACTCAAAGCAAACCCCTCTGGTCTTCAGCAGCAGCCTGCTTTTCGTTTTTAATCAACACTACGTTGAACAACTTGCAACACTGAAAGCCACCCTGGAGAGAATCCAAGGGAGTGTTCTCCTAATCACAGCCAGATCACCTCCTGCTTCCTGAAATCCCATCTCCCAGTGGTGTTCCTTAACATTCCCTCTGGCTGTGACAAGTGACTGTCAGAGCAGTCTCCAGTCAGAAGGTATCAAATCACAGCAAGATGAAAACTTGGTGGCACCAGAGAATGTCACTCCCTGCTCACCTCCTGCTCCTGCTGCTACCACCTCCTGTAAAGCCTGGCAGCCTCTTAAAAGCACCACACTCGCCAGCTTCCACCCAGGAGCTGAGCAGAGAGCTACAAACAAGGAAGATGCACCACAGGAGTTGGCTGGCTGATGGGTCTGGCTTGGTCCCCAGGGTCTGGCTTGGTCCCCAGGGTCAAGCAAGAGCTTCACCTCAAGTACACAGAACCATCATGTTGGGAGCTACTGCAAGTGACAAGTGTCACACTGCAGGTGTGCAAACAAACACAGAGGCAGATGCATGTCCTCTGCTCCCTAGATGGACAGGGACAAGCTACTTGAATGTTCAAGTGGCCTATTTAGAGAGTGACATTTGGAGATGTAACCAATGCCCAGGGCACCTGTGGGAACATTAATCATGTATTTCAAGGTGAGTGGCTCTGAGTGCTGCCTGGGAGTGCCACTCTGAGGAAGATGGCATCTTCCCTCCCACTACCAGCACTGCTCACAAGCATGGACACACTTCACAAAGAATTTCCTGTTTGTCACCCAGCTCTTGCTAGTCTAGATCCACCAACATGAAGAGAGCATGCTCCAGCCACTGGGGTCAAGCCCAAGCAACACAGCTATTCTGCCTGGCTTACTGGCAGCCACCATGCTGGGCAACAGCCTGGCAGGTAAGTCACAAAACACAAAGCTGGTCCCCAAGTCTGCAACAGGTAGTGGGTAAGAGGACTTCCAAAGTCTTATGACATGGGTTTTCTTTTCATGTACAGAAAATTCATCCCATGGAGGTGCTCCAGCAGAATCATAGAGTAGTTTGGATTGGAAGGGACCTTTAGAAGTCTTCTAGACCAATGCCCCTGCAGCAAAGAGGGACATTTGCAACTAGAGCAGGTTATTCAGAGTCCCATCCAACCTGATCTGGAATGTTTCCAGACATGGAGCTTCTGTCACTCTCACTGCAAAAAAAAAAAAATCTCCCTTCTCTCCAGCCTAGATCTCCCTCTTTTAGTTTTGAACCATCACCCTTTGTCCTGTCACAGCAGGCCCTCCTCAAAACTCTACTCCCATTTTTCTTATTGCCCCCATTTAAGTACTGAAAAATCCACAATAAGGCCCCCCCTGGAGCCTTCTCTTGAAGACTGCCAGCCTGAACACACTAAAATACTCTCACAGCACAGACACTCTCCAAAGGAATTGTGCTGAACTTTCACCTTTGGGAGTAGACCAAGGAGGGCTGGCCCCTGCCTTGCAAGCTGCTGGGATTTGGAAAGCAGGGGAAGGGGTGGTTCTGACTCTTGCTTAGGACACTTAACCCTGATTGCTATTGGAATCTTGGCATGCAGGACAAATGAAAGAGGGATGGGGGGAGTAGATGAAAGGAGAAGTAGAGACCTGTGTGACAGCATTCATGATGAATGAGCAGGGATGGGTTGTCTAGTAACAGGACAAGGGGCAAGGGACACAAACTGGAACACAGAGGGTCCAGGGAAACATAAGGAAAAAGTTCTTCACTGTGAGGGAGCTGGAGGCTGCCCAGAGAGGTTGTGGAGTCTCCTTCTCTGAAGACGTTCAAGACCCATCTGGATGTGCTCCTGAGTGGCCTGCTCTAGGTGATCCTGCTCTAGCAGCAGGGATGGATTGGATGATCTCCAGAGGCCACTTGCAGCCCCCACCACTCTGTGATTCTGTGATGTAGTGGGAAACAAAGGGAGGAGAACTACAACAGTCCTCCTAGCAGCACTTAGAAACGAGGTAAGAATAAATTGTTCTTTATCTACTCTACAGCCCTATCTGTTGCTAACCAAACTTTCCAAATAATCAGAAATGAAACCACAGATGATCATGAAACAAAACAAAAAAAAACCCACTTCTAGTCACCACTAGCACTGGTGTTAGAAAATGTCTGTGAGGCTTTTAGGGTTTTGTTTTTTTTTGTCTTTGGGATTTGTATTTTCAGGCCTTGCTCTGCAACTCTCATATGAAGATGAAGCTTTTCAACACGATGCTGTGTTTTGCTTTCATTTTTAGGCACTCCACAGTTCTGAGAAGCACAAAGCTAGCCAGCCTCCAACCTCGAAGCTGTGCTCAAACATTACTTTGATCCCTGCTCCTCCCACCAATACCCCACCAACACCTAACCATAGTTCTATGGGGGAAGCACAGCCAAGCAAACACCAGGTGAACAGCAGCAAAAATCCTGTGTCCTGCATTTCAGCAACCTACCTGATGTTTTCGTTGAGGGTGTAAAGTTCATTGTTCTGCAGGCCTCCCCCTTTGAACACATTTATCACTGCTGTTTGAACACTGCCCAAAAAAAAAAAAAGAAAGAAATAAGACAGTACAACACCCATAAATAACAGCCACCAGTGTGATACAACATAGAGCACAATGTGAGGCAGCTGCCAAGAGCTGAGTGGTTGTTATAAGGTGGAGAGGTTAATTGCACTTAAATACTTCCACTCTTTTTTTCTCCCCCTGGAAATCATCCCTCCCTTATTCACCTCCCTCTGCCATGGGAGGCTGAGCAGAACCAGCCTGAAGGTGTGCCTAGAGAGAGAAAGTTATTCCAGGGGCACTGATCACATAGAGCATGTTCACACTAGGGAGGTCTTTAGGGGCTCTCTGCTGTGTGCTGCAGGCAGATTTTGGGTAGTATCTGCCAAGCACATCACATTGCATTATCTACTGGTGCTAGCAGGAACCACCTAATCTGCAGCCTCAGACAGGACACTGGAAGGTGTTCTGCAGCCAGCATCACCGCAGTCAGCCTCAACTTCGAGCCTTGCTGATGCTTTTAAGATGCTGTCAGAGGCTCCTCTAACTCATACTTTGCTCACCATCAGAGAGGGAGTCAAAGTGACAGCACACAAGATAATTTAGCAGGTCTGAAGGCTTGCCTTGGCTAGTAAGAGGAGGTGTCATGCTCCTAACAGGCATTCCGTTCTCTCCTGTGAAGGTGCTGGAGTCCTGGAGCAGGCTGCCCAGGGAGGCTGTGGAGTCTTGTCTTCTGGAGAAATTCAAAACCCACGTGGACATTGTGATCCTGGGCAAGCCACCATGGGTGCCCCTGCTGGAGCAGGGACATCAGATAAGATGATGTCCAGAGGTCCCTTCCAGCTCTCGCCATGCTGGGATTCTGTGATTCTGTTTTGTGAGCCAGCTATGGCATCTGCACACCTCACAGACCTCAGCTCACTACATTGCCACCAAGCTATGAGTTTTTGCAGGGCTACTTTTGTGTGTCATCACTAGGCTGAGCTAGGTCAGCAAGCAAGAGGAGTATGCAGAGTGCAGAGCTGGTGCAGGGCAGCAGAAAGGAAGGTGGAAACAACCACTTTTTGGTAGCAACAGTCCATTAGATCAGATTAGGGCCCCTCACTCTTCACATTGTTTCTTCAGCTGCTATTGCTGCATGACATCACTGCAGGCAGGGTTTGGCTGTCAATAGGAAATGCTGGTAGAAGCCACAAGCTCAGCAGTCGTCAGAGGAGCCTGCATGCGGTAAAAGCTTTGTGACATGCAAAGCAACCCCTGCCGTGCAGCAAGAAGCTGGCCTTTGGTAGGGGCTAAGGAACGTGTTTTGCTAAATGGTGCTGCTCACCTGTTCCAGGCAGAGTTGGAACTCAGCTGCAGAGCCTGCCGGGCTGCCTGAAACCGTGGCAGGTCACTGAGGACCGGGGAGCTCATGAAGCGAGGTCGGGGCCTTCTGAAGGAGCCCATCTTGTGGAACTGGAGAGCAAAGGATGGAGCTACGGTGAACCCTCCAGTCATAGGGTCAAGTGGAGTGGGCTAGGGCCGTCAGAAAACCTCTTCTCTTGAAGATCCACGTGTCAATCTCAGTGATGTCAATGAATCTTCAAACCCAAGGACTCAGAGAACTGCAAAAGCAGAGTCAGCCTTGGACTAGCAAGGTCCCACCAGCATCATATTGTGACAGGACAATGATGGAATTGAAGCTGTCCTGCAAAGCAATAAGAAAGGAGAAGAGGAAGACTCAGAAGAGAAGGGTGAAAAATATCCTATCCCATTGAGAGCAAATCCGGCAAATCTTAGCATAGAATGCTTTGGGTTGGAAGGGATCCTGCAGTGAGCAAGGACATATTCAGCGAGGTCACATCACTCAGAGCCCCATCCAACCTGGCTTTGGTCCAGGGATGGGGCATCTCCCACATTCTCTGAGCAATCTGTCTCCCAGAGTTCTTCAACAGCAGCCTCCTATCCCATTATATCCATCAAATAACAACCCAACATCACCAGCCAGATGTACAAGAATGGTCTCTTTTCTTTTGCAATGAGCAGAGATGCAAGAAGGGAGGTGCCTGAGCCTCTGGCAGAGGCTCTTCACAACTACCTTTAAATCCAGCAAGCTGGAAAAAGGGAAAAAAGAAAACAACTTCAGCAGAAAGGAGCAAAGGCTGAACACTGGAAGAAGAGATGAACAAACACAATGTGCTGGGAGGGAGGGATGTGGTGTGTGTGTTTGAGAAGTGTTGTACAAGAGAATAAACCCCATTCTTTACCAGTCCAGAACAAAAATGATACAACAGGGAGCTTCTGCAAAAGAGTTCTAACAACCAGACATTTTGAGGGTAAACAGGACTTCTATCTTAGTTTTATTTTCTACAGAATGAGAAGAGGAGAGAAGGCTCCAAGAGACCTTATTGTGCTACAAGAAAGCTGGGGAGGGGCTTTTTAGGGTGTCAGGTAGTGATAGGAGTTGGGTAAATGTATCCAGGCTAGAGGAGGGAAGATTCAGATTAGATGTCAGGAAGAAGTTCTTCAGCATGAGGGTGGTGAAACACTGGCACAGGTTGCCCAGGGAGGCGGTGGAAGCCTCATCCCTAGAAGTGGTTAAGGCCAGGCTGGATGTGGCTCTGGGCAACCTGATCTAGTGTGAGGTGTCCCTGCCCATGGCAGGGGAGTTGGAGCTGGATGATCCTTGAGCTCCCTTCCAGCCCTGACAATTCTGTGAAGTAATTGCTGGCCAAAACCAACTGCTTGTATTTTCCACTCTGGCCATCATCGCCATGTGAATATGGAGTCTCAAAGAAACCACAGAAATAGAAGTTGTTAACCTGGATAAAAAACACAAAAACCCAAACCAAACCAAACCAAAAAACAACTCCAACAACAACAACAAAAAAAGCTTTGGCAAACCTACTGCACTTTGAAATCATCCTCCTAAAGACGACTACAAAGACTAGATGTAGCTGGCAGTTTGAAGAATGGAGATGCAGGAGAAAGGAGAGAGAAGGAAAAAAACCCAAGCAAATAAAAAAGTGTAACTGAACTGCACACGAAAGACGTAGAGCAAACCCTGCTCTTTTCCACAGTATAGCATCACAGAATGGTTTGGGTTGGAAGGGTCCTCCAAAGGGCATCCAGTCCAACTGCCTTGCACTCAGCAGGGACAACCTCCTCTAGAGCAGGTTGCTCACAGCCTCATCCAACTTGTCCTTGAACACCTCCAGGTGTGGGGCCTCCGCCACCTCCCCGGGCAACTTGTTGCACTGTCCCAGAACCCTCCTGGTGCAGAACTTGATCATCTTTGTGGCCTCCTCTGGATCCTCTCCACCTGGTTCTTGTCCTTGTCCATGTCTCCTGAGCTTGGGCTATGGATTTACAAGACTGATTCCACAGCAGTAGAACCATGGTGTTACACAAGGCCCCAGGACAAAGTTCCTCGACACATCTTAGCTCGTGGAAACTCACCTTTACCTCTTTTATCTTTGGTAAAGACACCCAGACAGATAATCAACAGCCTCTTGTCTGTAAAGAGCAGATAAGACACCCCTCTTTGTCCTTCCTCCCCCTACCCCAGCCTGCAATCCTGTCTCACTGTCATGTCAGCCTCACCAGGAATTTAGGACAGGATCTTCAGCTTTAGGATCAGATTCAGATTCTTATTTTCACTTCTTTGGGATTCAGAGATACAAATCTATCTTACCTAAGCAGGTAACCGTTGCGTGGCAGTTTCAGCCAGCTGCTGCTCTGAAGGCAGGCTAGCTACCAAAAGGTGTCCAAACAGCAGACCCTCATCCTATCAGACCTGGAAATCATGGAACCATAGAATGGTTTGGGGTGGACCTCCAAAGGTCATCCAGTCCAATCTCCCTGCACTCAGTAGGGACATCCTCCACTGCAGCAGGTTGCTCACAGCCTTGGCCAGCCTCACCTTGAATAGCTGCCTGCATGAGGCCTCAACCCCTCCCTAGGCAACCTGTTCCAAACACCCAAGTCTGTGAGACTCTACCCATACCCACAGCCTATTTTCTGAGTTTCATAAAACTCAAAGGAACAAAGCAGTAGTAAAGCTAGAAACGTTTGTGGGCACAATGAGTTTGCAGAACATACCAACAGAGCACCTAAACCCCACCAAACGCTTCCAGCACACCAGATTGTCCTTTCACAACTGATTTGCACTCAAAGCTCTCTCCAAGGCAAGGCAGTCTTGCCAACAAGGCTTCACTCTGACAGGGAAGCTGCATTAACAGTTTGATGGCAATGCCCATGGCCTGGGTTCTGTGCAGTGCCAGGTTTTGGCTTTTTCCTCAGACAAACTGCCCTCGTGGTAAGAAAAGCAGGACCGTGGTGACAGGCTGGTAAGAAGGCCTGGTGCTCTTCAGGCCATTGCAGCTATTGGGAATGAACTGTACTGAGCAAAATTCTGAGCACAGCAAGGAGCAATTTCTATTTTGCTGTGAAAATTCTGAAAGAATTGTGCAGAAATGTTCAAAAATAGACATTGTCCTCCCAAAGGCCTGCAGACAACACTCCCTCACACCTAAAGTCTCCTCCTCCTAATATTAAGTCTCCATAAAAAGCAGCATGGTCAGAGATGGAGAGAGGGGATCCTGCCCCTCTGCTCTGCTGAGACCTCACCTGCTGTGATGTGTCCTGCTCTTGAGCCCTCAAGGGAAGGACATGGACCTGGGACATGGTCCTGATGGAGAGGCTCCAGAGGAGGCCACAAAGATGATCAGGGGGCTGGAGCAGCTCTGCTAGGAGGACAGGCTGAGGGAGCTGGGGGTGTTCAGCCTGGAAGAGAAGGCTCCAGGCAGACCTAAGAGTAGCCTGACAGAACCTAAAGGGGTTACAAGAAGGCTGCAGTGGGACTGTTTGCAAAGGCCTCTTGCAGTGTCCCAGCACCCTCCTGCTGCACAACTTATTCCTCACATCCAATCTCAGTCTGCTCTGCTCTCATTTCAAACCATTGCCCTCATCCTGTCCCTGCAGGCTTTTGCAAACAGTCCCTCTGCAGCCTTCTTGCAGCCCCCTTCAGGTCCTGGCAGGCTGCTCTGAGGTCTGCCTGGAGCCTTCCCTTCTGCAGGCTGAACAATCCCAGCTCCCTCAGCCTGTCCTTGTAGGAGATCATCTTCCTGCTCTCCTGCACTTCACACTTCTTCACTTGCTTTGTTTTCACATACCCGTTGTTGCTATTACAAACAAAAGCATACCCAACGTTTTTAACCCTGGGGCTACAAAGCAGGGCAGTTAAGCGATTTGCTTAGACATCAGGAGCCAGACTTAGCCAGCTCTAACACAACTGGGTTTTTGCTGAAGTCCTCAGGACAATTTTCCACCCTCTGGGCCGCATTCAGCCCCTTCTTGTACAGTAAGAACAGGTTGTTATGCCCTGTTGCATCAGGTGCAGAATCCAGCACATTCTCTGTCAACATAAACTTAGGCTTGAATTCACATCAGCAGAAAGGAGGAGTACAAAAGGCCAGACATTGTGAGTAAACATAGAATGGTTGACCTTACAGATCGACCCAGTTCCAACCACCCTGGGCAGGGACACCTCTCTCTCAACCAGGTCGCTCAACCTGGCCTTGAACACCTCCAGAGAGGTGTACCCCCTGGGCAACCTGCTGCAGTGTCTCAGCACCCTCACTGACAACAATTTCTTCCTGATCTCCAGTCTAAACCTCCTCTCTTCCAGCTTCAAGCCACTGACCCTTCATCTTATCATTATAAATTCCCTCCCTTCCCAGCTTTCTTGCAACCTCTTTCAGGTCCTTGTGATAAACCCCCACAAATAGTGCAGGTGCCTAGAATAGTCAGATATGGAAACTGGACTCAGTGAAAAGGAGTTACAAAAAGAGTAACATTCTAGTGTTTATTTCCTTGCTCCTTCTCTTCCACTGGAGATGCACTCGAGTCCCATTCCTCCCATAAGAATGGAAGCTACCTGCACTTGCTTCTCAAAGAAGAGGTTAAATAGGTCACCCATTCTGTGGTCTTTGGGTACTAGAAATGTAAAGAATCGAATTCTTTCAGAAGGGACTGAGGAGTCAGTAAACAGTACCTGTGCTCTCGCCTGGACTTTGAAAGTGCACCCTGGGAGCCTTATTAGTCTCAGCTGACATCAGATAGCCCACAAAAAAACAATGACAAGGAATTGTATCTCCAAGGCCAAAGATAACTGCAAAACTGCCACCTTAACATTGCTGTCAACTGTCACAAGGAGATGCAGCTATGAACCTGAAATAGCAAAAAAAAGGTTCCTATATGGCCCTGAGGTCGCCCAGACTTCCCTGCCCACTCTTGGAACTGCCAACTTGAGGGACCACCCACACAGAACCCTGTGCAATGCACCCTACCTGACCTGACAGCTCTTTCAGTCAGCTTCAGGATGACTCCATTAGAAAAACTACAGAATAATCCGTGGCTGGAAACGTTTTTTTCCTTGACTCAAGCAATAACCAACTGCTTTTGATCCAATAGCAACAGCTTTCCTCCCTCCGTTGGGTTACAGAAGTCCATGCCACTTGACAAGCATGACACATGTCTATGAGCTGTGTACCAAGAGCCTGCATTGTTTTAGATTACTGTGAAGCCTTCAGTGCCTTGGGATGTGTGGTCTGCTTTTTCTTATGTTTTGGAACACAGGAGAATCCTCTTTTCCTTGGTTGGTTGTTTTGGGGTTGTTTTTTTTTTTTCCATTCAGTACTCAGGTAGCACTTTTAAGTTCATTAATTATAAAAAGGACACAGAGCTGCTGGAGTGAGTCCAGAGGAGTCCACAAAGATGATCCAAAGGCTGGAGCAGCTCTGCTGTGAGGACAGGCTGAGGGAGCTTGGGGTGCTCAGCCTGCAGAAGAGAAGGCTCCAGGGGGATCTCAGAGCTGCCTGCCAATAGCTGAAGGGATCCTCCAGGAAGGCTGCAGAAGGATTTTTCCTGAGGGTGTCTAGAGACAGGACAAAGGGGAATGGCTTGAAGCTGAGGCAGAGCAGGGTTAGACTGGAGCTGAGGAAGAAGTTCTTCAGCAGGAAGAGTGCTGAGACTCTGGCACAGGCTGCCCAGGGAGGTTGTGGCTGCCTCCTGCCTGGGGGGGTTGAAGGCCAGGCTGGGGGAGGCCTTGAGCAGCTGAGTCTAGTTGAGAGGTGTCCCTGCCCATGGCAGGGGGGCGAAGGAGATGAGGTCTGATGTCCCTTCCAACCTGAGCCATTCTATCATTCTATGATTCTAATCTCTTACATGTTACAGATCAGAGAAAGTGGCAAACCTTCTGCATTATCTCTCAGTGCCCTTCACCCTCTGTGACAGGCCAACCAATCACTATCATCTCTCTTGGCTGTAAAAGATATACATAGCTTTAATAGAAGAACTTGAATATAAACAGCAAGGTAAGAGTTTAAGTGCTCTGCCACCAGGATTCCCCACTAACCTACACAGAAATGCCATTAGATTTGGGTTGCTATCACAGATCATGGCCATGAAGGCTGCCAACATCCTGGCCTGGATCAGCAATGGTGTGGCCAAGCAGGACCAGGGCAGGAATTATCCCCCTATGCTCAGCACTGCTGAGGCCACATCTTGAGTCCTGGGTTCAGTTTTGGGGCTCTCACTCCCAGGACACTGAGGGGCTGGAGCAGGTCCAGAGAAAGGCAACAAAGCTGGGGAAGGGTCTGGAGAACAGGGCTGGGGAGAAACAACTGAGGGACCTGGGGGTGTTCAGTCTGGAGAAACAGAGGCTGAGGGGAGACTTCATTGCTCTCTACAGCTCCCTGAAAGGAGACTGGAACCAGTGGTGGTTGGGCTTTTCTCCCTAGCAAGAAATTATAGGAAGAGAGGAAATGGCCTCAAGTTACACCAGGGGAGGTTTAGGTTGGACATTGGAAGAAACTTCTTCACGGGAAGAGTTCTCAAAGGCTGGCACAAGCTGCCCACGGAGGTGCTCGAATCCCCATCACTGGAGGTGTTTGAAAGAGGCAGAGATGTGGTGCTGAAGGACATGGTACTCTACCAGCCTTGGCAGAGTTAAGAGACTGCTTGGACTGGATTGTTTGAAAGGTCTTTTCCAATTGAAATGATTCAGTCCCATGGCTGTAAACCAGCTAGCATAACTTCCTGCCCATATTTTCAGCAACTGGTCATTTTTTGTTGCCAAAACACTAACAAACTTCTCGGCAGGGGTCAGAAGGCAGGATTTTACCCCCAGATAGGCAGTTTCCTAATCTGGGGAAAGCACAAAGTCACATCCCACTGATCTACCTATACCATGACGACTTACTGCATACTTGGGCTGTGGCATCTGCCTTAGAGAAAGCACTGGGCAGCAAACACCTGAGCTTCGGTGTTCTGCACTCCACATGAAGATCACTGGCTGTATACACGAAGCACACACAGCGGTGGGGGCAAGCTGCAGACAGCTCTTGCATGCTACTGCAGCTGCCCGTGAGCCTGACACAACTGAAACCACCCCTACCACAAACTGCAGTGCTGCTTCTAAACACTTGTTGCTGACAAACAAAAATATCCCTTGTCGAGACAGCCCTCTTCCATGGCCAAAGCATCATATGACTGGAAAAGGGCAGGAAAAAAAAAAAAACATAGCTGTGCTTTGGGCTATTCTTTTCAGCACCGCCAGCCACGACCTGCCTTGACTGGGGGGGGGGTCACTGCTGGCATGACACGTGGCTGCGGCTGTCTCCCAGAGAGGAAGGTGGCAGGGGACAATTCTGGTAGTCAAAGAGGTCGGAAAGCAGATGATGGTCATGAAAATGGAAAGCACTGTAAAATATTGCCAGGGCTCCGACAGTTGGTTGAAGGAACGCCAGTGACATCTGCGTGGCAAAAATGCGAGGGGAAGAGAGAAGGGGATGGCACCACAGGGAAGGTGGCCGAATGCCCATCCCTGGAGATGTTTCACAGAGGCAGAGATGTGGCGCTGCGGGCCATGGGCTAGCGCCAACGTTACAGAACGCTTGAACTCGATGCTCTTGGAGGTCTTTTCCACCCAAAACCATTCTGTGATTTCATGGAGCTACACTTTTTAAAGCAGGAGGCCTGTTCCTCGCAGCTTTTGTCTTCCGCCGCAGCAGCTGCGTGCTAATGCGATGTACTTCGAGAGCGTGGGGAGAAAACCCCCTCTCCTTTCGCCTCCTCTTTCGGAATTAGTCTCCTGAAGGGGGGCGGAAGGCTTAGACAGAGCCATTTGCTTTGGAAATGACTCACTCGGCAGCGCTACGGAGCCGGAGGGTCTATTTTTAGTATTTTCAAATGCAGAACTCACCCGGCTTTGATGCCCGCGCTTCGCTGCGGAGGCACGGCGAGAGGAGCCGGCTCACGCTTCCGCAAGCCCCCCGCCGCGGGGAGCAGCCCCTCGGGCACAGCCGAAAGTACCCCTTTCTGCCGGCATCGGCGCCGAAGCCCCGCGGCCGCGGCTCCGAGCGGGGCCAGCCCCCACCAGAGCCTCCCCGCACTCACCCCGCCGGGCTGCCGCGGGCCAGCCGCTCCGCGCCGCTCTCCTCCGCGCTGCCGCTCCGCAGCGGTCCCGCCCGCCCGGCCGGCGCCCGGCCCTGCTTTGGCCGCTGCCGGGCCCCCGCCAGCCTCTCTCGTTTACAAACTGCCTCTCGCTGGCTCCTCCCAGCAGAGACAAAAGGCGGCTGGGCACGGCACGGCACGGCCCAGCCGAGCTGGGGGCTGCCCTCCCACGGGCCTCCCGCCTCCGCCGTTAGCCGGGGAAAGCGTTCCCCGTCCCGTCGCGGAGAGTCAGGAAGTTTAAATTCTTCTGACCTTTAGCGCAAGAAAGGGAAGGGAAAGGATGGAGCAGCTGCGGAGGCCCTTCCCGGGACAGGGAGGCCGGCCCGGGCCCCACCCCGGGGCGCCCCCGGGGCGTCTCGCCGGGGTCTCGCCGGCTCGGGGATCAGATATTGGCCCTGCCGCCAGCTCCGCGCTTCGAGATACAGAGATGTGAAGGGGGCGGGACGGGGGCAGGGGTTTGCCGCTTAAATCCTTTTTAGGCTGCCCAGGATGGTGGTGGCGGCACCGTCCCTGGAGGTGTTCAAGAAACGTGTGGACATGGCACTTTGGGACATAGTTTAAAGGCCGTGGCGGCGTTAGGTCGATGGTTGGACTCGGTAATCTTGGAGGGCTTCTCCAACCCAAACGACTCCGTGATTCTAAGGCAGGGCTCGTTTTATCCTGATCTCACGGTTCAAGGTTCTTCTGGCAGCTGCAGCCCAGTGCAGTTCGCCCTCTTTGAGCTGTCACAACCTGCAGCAGGTATCAGGAAACTGCTGGGGGAAAAAAAGAGAAACAACGCCCCGAAACCATCAGTAATCCGGGGTCCTGAAAGAGATTTTAAAGCTGCCATTAGTTGCAATCAACAAGCAAGTAATGGCATGGAAAGCAATGGCGATGCTGACCTGGGGAGAGACACTGGTTAAAGGGCTGTGATTTGTGGGTGTTACAGGACACAGAAGGTTGCACAACAGCACAGCTGCTCAGTTGGCTCTTGAGGGTTAGTTCATGCTGCTAATGCTCTGTAACCTAATCAGCACTGCTTGTGGAGAGAATCCAGACAGTAACTTCGGAGCAGGGTTGCATCTGGTCTTCAAATGAGAAGAGCTCACAGCATCCTAGAGTTCTTTCAGTTGGAAAAGCCCTTTAAGATCATCCAGTCCAACCATTCTCTAACTCTACCAAGCCTCGTGCTCAACCATGTCCCTCAGCACCACACCTCTCACACTGTGAAACCCTTCAGGGATGGGGATTCAACCACCTCCATGGGCAGCCTGTGCTAGTGCTTTAGAACCCTTCCAGTGAAGATGTTTCTTCTAGTGTTCAACCTAAACCTCCCCTGCTGCAACTTGAAGCAATTTCCTCTTATCCTATCACTCATTACTAGGAAGAAGAGACCAACACCCACTTTGATTCTCCTCTGGAACCAGTATGCAGACCCAGCGGCCCATGCTGTGATCTTCTAACACTTTTTTAGTTTTTCTGTATATCATAGAATCACAGAATCAGTCAGGGTTGGAAGGGACCACAAGGATTATCCAGTTCTAACCCCCCTGCCATGGGCAGGGACACCCTACCCTAGATCAGGCTGCCCAGAGCCTCATCCACCCTGGCCTTAAACACCTCCAGGGATGAGGCCTCAACCACCTCCCTGGGCAACCCATGCCAGGCTCTCAGCGCTCTCATGCTGAAGAACTTCCTCCTCACAGCCAGTCTGAATCTCCTCACCTCCAGCTTTGCTCCATTGCCCCTAGTGCTGTCACTACCTGATAGCCTAAAAAGTCCCTCCCCAGTTTTTTTGTAGGCCCCCTTCAGATGCTGGAAGGCCACAATAAGGTCACCTTGGAGCCTCCTCTTCTCCAGACTGAACAGCCCCAACTCTTTCAGTCTGTCCTCAGAGCAGAGGTGCTCCAGCCCTCTGAGCATCCTCGTGGCCCTGCTCTGGACACGCTCCAGCATATCCACATCCCTCTTGTAATAGGGGCTCCAGAACTGGATGCAGTAGATACCCCTAGCAAGCTGAGATGAGATGAGAACACTTGCTCTGTGTGTTTCTAGGAGGGGTATTCTCAAGTCTTTCCCCACTGCCTTCTCTTCTTGAGGCTGAACACCTCCAGCTCCCTCAGCCTGTCCTCATAGCAGAGCTGCTCCAACTCCCTGATCATCCTTGTGGCCTCCTCTTCAGCCTCTCCATCAGGTCCATGTCTGTAGGGAAAGATTTGCTACACATGTCCTTCCTGTGTTGAGGGCTCCAGAGCTGAGCAGAATGGAGGGGCAGGATCCCCTCTCTCCATCTCTGGCCATGCTGCTTCAGATGCAGCCCAGGCTGCCATTGGTCTTCTGGGCTGCCAGTGCCCATTGCTGGCTCCTGTCCAGCTTCTGACCCCCTAGCACCCCAAAGTCCTTCTCTGCAGGGCTGCTCTCAACCTCATCATCCCCCAGCCTAGACTGACCTCTAGGATTGCCCTGACCTAGATGCAGGACTTTGGACTTGGCCTTATACAGTGGGAATTGACACCATTCCAGCACTTAACACTTTGTGCCATCTGTTAATGTCCTAACAATTAAAATGGTTTGCTGTCATTAATTTTTCACATGCTATTCAAACAACAGAGCAAGCACTGCTGAAGTGGAGTTTGAGTGGTGGCCTCAGTCCACAGCTCACGATGTAGCCTGGAAGTCACCACTATGGGAGATTGACAGCAGAAACAGGGATGGGATTTATCACAACTGAACTGCTCTCCGTGGGCCACCCAAAATCCTGAGGCATCTGCAGGTGAAGAGACTGGTGGCCTGACATACCTGGTCAGGTGGTACACTCCTGCTGAGAGGAAGTCTCAGGTCTTCTAAAGAAACCCAGCATAGAAGCTGCCACCTTTTTTGCAATAGTAACCACCATGATTAGGAATCAAATCTTGACAACATGTTCCAGGTGTAGGGGAGAGAGCTGCACAAGCAGAGTTGTGGACCCCCCATAGTTGAAAGACAGGAAGATGTTTGCCTTAACCACATTGGTCAAGCTTTAGGACTGCCACCTAAGTGCATCCCTGTCACAACACAGACTTACTGTGACCCTCCTGATGTATGGGTGGATTCCCACTTGTGGGAGAGGAGGGAAGAAAGAGCTGAAAGGAGCTGCGACCACACTACACTTCATTAGAAAGAAGTGAGGTTTCTGTGGAAAGACTCACAGAGAATCAGAGAAAGTTGGGGGTTGGAAGGCACCTCCAGAGATTATCCAATCCAACCCCTCCCTGCCAAAGCAGGGTCACCCAGGGCAGCTCGCACAGGAACACATCCAGGTGGGTTTTGAAAGTCTCTGAGGAGACTCCACAACCTCTCTGGGCAGCCTGCTCCAGGGCTCTGTCACCCTCACCATGAAGATGTTGCTCCTTACATTGGGATGGAACCTCCTGGGTTCCACCTTGTACCTGTCGTTCCTTGTCCTGTCACTGGGCACCATTGAAAAGAGCCTGGCTCAGACTGTGTGCTGGTTTGAGGCTAACTGGAATCTTTTAATGAGAAAAATTAGATTATAGGCTGTGAAAAGCAAACAGTGCTGATGTCTACTTCACTCATAGGCTTGCTGAGATGTATAAAAACAAGGACACAAACGTAGATAAGAGAGAGTCTCTCTCTCTCTCTGTCAGAGTCAGTGTGTCTGCTCCCTGGGCTTCTGTGGCTGTGTAACCCAATTCATCACTATGCTTCTAACCCCCCTTGCCCATCCTCCAAACTCACC
>WBNM01020608.1:28350-42160 GCA_013399055.1 Ramphastos sulfuratus
ATGGTCTAGTTGATTGGCTAGGGCTGGGTGCTAGGTTGGGCTGGATGAGCTTGGAGGTCTCTTCCAATCTGGTTGATTCTATGATTCTTTGAAGGGAAAGTTGAAAGGCTGCAAGATGAAGTGGAAAGGCTTAGGAGCATTAGGGAGGCTGAAATGGAGATAGAATGGTGGAGCCAGACTCTGCCCTGCCTGCAATGAAAATGGGAGCACCTGCCACATAGCACCTAGGAATGAGGGGCCCTGCACCATCCCTGAGGCAGGTACATTGGGAGACACATGAAGAAGAAAAAGAGAGTTCCCTGCCCTCCTGCCACCAGGCTAGTAATAATAAATAAAAACAAGATGAGGGAAGGTGGATGCAGGTTCCTGCTCAGGGTCGCAAGTATCTCCCTTCACTTCATACATCTGGAGGCAAAGGGGAATGAAGATGGAGACAAGGATCCATTCAGTGAGGGCTCGTCACTCACCCTCACACCTTAGAACTTCTTCAACGAGGAAGAAAAGGAGGGTAATTGTATTAGGTGACTCTTCTGAGGGGAACAGAGGGGCCCATTTGCAGACCCCATCCCACAGGGTCTGCTGTCTCCCCAGGGCTTGGGTTAGAGATGTAAAAAGGAATCCCTCTGCTCTGATGCAGCCCTCTGATTATTACCCTTTGTTAGTTATCCAGGTTGGCAATGATGAGGCTGCAGAGAGAAGTCCAAAGGCAGTTAAGAAGGCCTTCAAGGCAGTGG
The DNA here is from genome assembly GCA_013399055.1 of Ramphastos sulfuratus. Lineage (NCBI taxonomy): Eukaryota > Metazoa > Chordata > Aves > Piciformes > Ramphastidae > Ramphastos > Ramphastos sulfuratus. The sequence continues at coordinate 29,085 of WBNM01020608.1, forward strand.
GATGACTATTTGAAGGCACAGGTGGTGTTTTCATCAGTCCCCCCAAGTGGTAGGGGAAAAGTCTGACAGAGGGTGGAAAACACACCTGATTAACACATGGCTGCCAGCATTGGAATTTTGAGTTCTTTGAGCATGGGGTAGTTTATATGGCACCTGGTCTGCTGGCAGCAGGTGGAGTGCACCTTTCTGACAGGGGGAAAAGGACCATTGCATAGGAGTTGGCAGGGCTCATTGAAAGCCCTCTGGACGAGGGCATTGAGACAGTCATCAGCAAGTTTGCAGATGACACCAAGCTGGGGGCAGATGTTGGTGGGTTGGAGGGCAGAAGGGCTCTGCAGCAGGACCTCGAGCGCCTGGACAGATGGGCAGAGTCCAAGGGGATGGCGTTCAACAAATCCAAGTGCTAGGGGCTGCACTTTGGCCACAACAACCCCATGCAGAGCTACAGGCTGGGGTCGGAGTGGCTGGAGAGCAGCCAAACAGAAAGGGATCTGGGGGTGCTGATTGACACCCACCTAAACATGAGCCAGCAGTGTGCCCAGGTGGCCAAGAAGGCCAATGGCATCCTGGCCTGCATCAGGAATAGNTAGAATGGTAACCACAGAAGTGACCAGGAATGGATGGATAGCAAGAGTGAAAACTAAAGGCTTAACCCCCTCTCTGAAATGCTTATAGAATCATAGAATCAGCCAAGTTGGAAGAGACCTCCAAGATCATCCAGCCCAACATACCAATGCACGGAGTATGGGGAATAAGCAGGAGGAGTTGCAGATCTGTGTTAGGTTGCATGACTATGATCTAATTGCAATCACTGAAACATGGTAAGACAGCTCCCATGACTGGAATGTTGTCATGGATGGCTCTGGACTGTTCAGGAAAGGCAGACCAACAAGGCAAGGTGGTAGTGCTCTGAATTGTATGGAGTTCTATCCAGGGAGGCAGGTAGAACAGGTTGAAAGCTTGTGGGTAAGAATTAAAGAGGAGTGAAACTGTTGTTGGTGTCTACTATAGACCACCAAACCAAGAAGAAGATGTTGATGAGGACTTGTACAGTCAGCCGGAGGTAGCCTCTAGAACACATTCCTTGGTACTCGTAGGTGACTTTAGTCATCCTGATATTTGTTGGGAAGCTCACAGAGCCAGGCATGTTCACTCCAAAAGGCTCTTGCAGTGCATTGATGATAACTTCTTGATGCAGAGTTGCTGAATATCTTCTTTCCTTCAGTCTTTACTCTTAAGACCAGCCCCTGTGAACTCCAGACCCTGGATGAAGGAGAGAAAGCCTGGAGGAGGGAAGACTCTGCACTAGTCAATGAAGACTGGGTTACAGAAATTAGATATACACAAGTCCCTGGGCCCTGATGAGATGCACCCGAGGGTGTGGAGAGAACTGCATGATGTTGTCACTCTGCCACTCTCCATTGTTTTTGCAGAATTGTGGCAGACAGGAGAGATGCCTGAGGACTGGAAGGAAGCCAATGGCACTCCAGTCTTCAAAAAGGGCAAGAGAGAAGTTCCAGGTACCTACAGACCAGTCAGCCTCACCTCCATCCCTGGAAAAACAATGGAGCAGCTCATTCAGGAGGTCATGTCTGGGCACATGGAAGAGAAGAAGGTTATCAGGAGCAGTCAGCGTGGATTTATCAGGAGGAAATCAGGCTTGGCAAACCTGATAGCATTCTAGGATGTCCTAACTGAATGGGTACATGCAGGCAGACCAGTGGATGTATTCTATCTTGACCTACTGTCTCCCACAACATCCCACAAGCAAGTTCAGGAGGTGTGGGACAGAAGAACAGAGAGAGAGATGGATTAGGAACTGCTTAAACAACAGAGTGCAAAGAGTGGTGGTCAATGGTGCCAAGTCCAGCTGGAGAGCTGCAACTATTGGAGTCCCCCAGGGATCAGTGCTGGGTTCAGTCCTGTTCAACATCTTTATCAATTACACTAAGGGCACAGACAGACAGAGTCTGCTCAGCAAGTTTGCTGATGATACCAAACTGGGAGGCTTGGCTGAGACACCTAAGGCCATTCAGAGAGACTTAGGCAGACTGAGAGCTGGGCAGAGAGGAACTTGATGAGGTTCAGCAAGGATAAGTGCAGAGTCCTGCACCTGGGAGGGGACAATAAACTGCCTCAGTACAGGCTGGGAGGTGATCTGCTGGAGAGCAGCCCTGTGGAGAGGGAGTTGGTGGGCACCAAGTTCTGCATGGCACAGCAATGTGCCCTGGTGGTCACAAAGGCCAATGGGGGCCTGGGGTGCATTAGGAAGAATGTGGCCAGCAGATGGAAGAAGGTTCTCCTCCCACTCTACTCTGCCCTGGTGAGACCTCACCTAGAATATTGNACATTGCTCAGATCCCCTCTCAGCCTTCTCCTCTCCAGACTAAACAGCCCCAGATCTCTCAGTCTTTACTCATAGCAGAGATGCTCCAGTCCCCCACTCATCCTCATAGCTCTCCACTGGACTGTCTCCAGCCAGCAGATCCCTGTCTGTCTTGAACTGGGAAGTCCAAGACTGGACACTATATTCCAGGTGTGGTCTCAGTAGCATGCCAGGAGTGAGGGCCCCATTATGCAGCAGCATAGGTGCTAGAAAGACTTTAACATACAGCGGAGCAGAGGAGACAGGCAATTCAAAGCACCAGCCCAGCAGAAGGAGATAAAGGATTCAGGTGGGATTCGTTTTACTTAGCTGTAACTATCTGAGATCATGCAAAGCACACCTGCTTTCAAATCTAGGTGAGGGAAATCCTGCCCTAAAGCTTAACTGAGTGGAACAGGATTGCAGCTAAAGGCATCTGAAGAGGAAAGAATTTTGTTTAAGTTGACAGATGAGAAAAGTGACCTTCGAGAGCTCTTTTTTTCCCCTTTTAGCTGTGGTTACAGCAGAAAGAGGAGCCTGTGATTTCCACAGAAAGCTCCTTGCCTTGCACAGACAAGTGGTAATTTACAGACATCTGCTCTCAGCACCAAAGCCATGGTGCAAATGGAGTGCTGTGAGCTTTGCATGAGAGGAATCCACTCTTCCATGTCTGTGTCCAAGTCTGCAGTGTGGTCTCAGAGAACTGGAAAGAAGGCAGACTGACACCACCAACGATGCTGGCTGCAGATATTTATGCAATGATTGCTGTGTGAAACACAGCTAGGGCCTTAACTTTTCTTTTGACACTGCCTCAATCCCACACATCCTCTCTGCAGCACATTTGGTAGCAGGGCAGCCCCCAGCACACTCACCTCATGCTCTTACACAGCCTGGTGTTCATTAAGAGGCAAACCACGAGAGCTGTGACTAACAGATGTGACCTTTTCTTTGTTTGCTTCATAATGCACTCCATGATGGGATGAATCCACAACACAGCACCTCTGCTTCAGCTTCCTGAGCCAGGAGGTCCTCAGTATCATCTGCTTCCCAGAAGTGAGTTGTGGGAGAAGTCCCCGAGAGTCCTCTATGGAGGGGACAAATAGGAGAGTTGTCATAGCTTCTGAAGAGCTTTCCTCATTCTGTTACTTAATTTTCCAAGAGCTGAGGGCTGCAGCTGGAAAAGTAAAGGTCATTGTCATTTCAGAGTCATACAATCACAGAATGGGTTGGAAGGGACCTCCAGAAGTCATCCAGTCCAACCCCCCTGCACTCAGCAGGGACATCCTCCACTAGAGCAGGTTGCTCACAGCCTTGGCCAGCCTCACCTTGAGCACCTCCAGGCATGGGGCCTTAACTCCCTCCCTGGGCAACCTGTTGCAGTGTCCCAGCACCCTCCTGGTGCAGAACTTGTTCCTCACACCCAATCCCAATCTGCTCTGCTCTCATCTCAAACCACTGCCCTCATCCTGTCCCTGCAGGCCTTTGCAAACAGTCCCTCTGAAGCCTTCTTGTAGCCCCTTCAGGCTCTGACAGGCTGCTCTTAGGTCTGCCTGGAGCCTTCTCTCCTCCAGGCTGAGCAACCCTCAGCCTGTCCTTGAAGCTTCTGCCAGATAAGTAGCCACAGCTTGAGCTGCAGAGCCAGTGAAGTCAATCCTAAGTAGCCATAACCCAATTCTGTGTTCCCTACACACAGTGGTCATCAAATTATTTTGTTCAAAAGTCTTTCTGTGTTTTAAACATGTTGAGTATAAGCAATGAAACACTCTGTCACCTCCACCACCCCTGACAAAGAAAGACATTTTGCTGACATCAAGGTATTTTTGTCATAGGCTGGAAGCTCCAGCATACAGTACTGCTCAGGGGAATGCCAGCTGTGTGCACAGGATGCAGGCTGCCTGCAGCTACCTTCTTGTGTGAGCCTGGCAGCAGGGAAAAGAGGGCAGAATGACTCCAGATGAGCAGCTGCCCCAGGAAGATGTGGGTTCTTGCAGCTGCAAGGAGTTCCTGCCACTGCAGCACGCTGCCAGTGCCTACTGTACAGATCCAGGCTGGTGTTGCAAGGAGATGGGCTGCCTGAATAAAGAAACAGAGAAGACCAAGGTCCAGGGCTGCTGAACAATGGAGTGGGGAGAATGTGAGCCTCCCCTTCTGCCGGACTTCCCTCCAGGAAACGCAGCTCGCAGTAAAATCCTCCTGTATTCTGTGCCCTGGGCTGGGGGGGCTGACTTGCTTCCAGCCATCCTGTAGATCATATTTGCAGGAGTTAGAAATCTCCCTGCTCTAGATGAAAGCTGGTCTCAGCATTTTGAGACAGGTTCATCTGCCTGTTGCCAGTGGCGTTCTCCAGGGATCAGAACTGGTTCCAGTTTTGTTCAATATCTTCATCAATGACCTGGATGAGGGGATTGAGGGTACCCTCATCAAGTTCATTGATGATACCAAAGTGTTGGGGGTGCCTGACACCCCATCAGGCTGTGCTGACAACCAGGGTGACCTGGAGAGGCTGGAGACCTGGACAAAGGGGAACCTCGTGAACTTCAATAATGACAAGAATGGAATCCTGCATCTGTGCAAGAAACAACACCACACATCAGTACGGGTTAGGGGTTGCCCTGCTGGAAAGCAGCTCCATGGAGAAAGACCTTGGAGTCCTGGTGTGATGGTTTGGGAGTTACTCACCCCTCACACAGAATGAAAATCCCCCAGACTAGACTCAGCCAGCTGGAAGTTAAGGACTGAAGCTCTATTTACAGCTCAGCACAATNGGTGAACAGCAAGTGTTCCATGGAACACCAACAAGCCTTTGTGGCCAAGAGAGCCAATGGCATCTGGGGTGCATAGAGAAAAGTGTGGCTAGCAGGGCTAGGGAGGTACTTCTCCCCCTGTACTCTGTCCTGGTGAGGCCATACCTGGAAAGCTGTGTCCCATTTTGGGCTCCTGGAACAAGCTACCCAGAGTGGTTGTGGTGTCTCCTTCTTTGGAGACTTTCAAAATCTGCCTGGATGTGTTCCTGTGTGACTTGTCCTAGGTGATTCTGCTCTGGCAAGGGAGTTGGACTGGATGATCTTTCAAGTTCCCTTCCAACCCCTAGCATTCTGTATTTCTGTTCAAGTCTGCCTGTAAGTGACTCATGTCAACAGCCATGCAATAGACATAAAAAATTCAAAACTCTTCTCTAGCCACCTCCCCCTGAGGAATGGGCATGGTCATCCCAGCACAGCAGTTCTCATGACTCCAGCAGAAGGAGACTTTTGGACTCTGAAGTTCTCACTTCAAGATGCCTGAGGTTTGAACTGCATCATTTTTGAGGTTTCTCTGTTCAGATCAGTGAGCCTCATGAAAGTGAAGCTTCTCTTCAACCCATGAAAAACTAAGGCATCCATTTTTAAGCTGTGACTTTGACTAAGAGAAGAGGGGGTTAAGATGGGAAGTTGCTACCAGAGAATCAATATTCAAGGCCACACCTGGGCTGTCAGGAAAGTGGTTCTCAACCTTTTGTAATTAACAGACCAAAGAGTTTTCTGGGAGGGGATGAAACTCTCAGTGTTTTGATTTACACTGTTTTGGAGCCTGTAACAGAAGTGGTGAAAATCCAGGTGGTTAGTAGCATTGTGTGCTTCAGCGTTCCTAATGTCACTTCAGAAAGTGACATATTCATGTCTGAAATAAAGAAACAAACATGGGGGTTTGGATGGAGCAAAAGGACATCAGAGGATGTGCTTTGGAATAGCCAGACAGAGCAAACCACACAGGGCACTGGGGGAAAAGAGAGCCATGGAAGACTGGGAACAAACCAGCACAATAGTCAGGGTGTGACTGTTTCCCCCCAGTATCTGAGGGGAAAGGTGTCTGCTATCTTCCACAACAGATGACACAAAATGAGTGGGCAGGCTGACACTCCAGGAGGGAGAGCCACCCTCCAGGAAGACCTGGACAGGCTGCAGAAGTGGGCTAGGAAGAACTTTATGAAGTTTGATGGGGACAAGTGCAGGGTCTTGGGGAGCACAGGAATGCAGCTCAGACTGGGATCCACCTGGTGGGAGAGTAGCTCTGTGGAAAGGGACTTGGGGGTCTTGGTGGACAAGCTCAGCATGAATGAATGGTGAGCTGCAAGGGCAGAGAAAGCCAGCAGCATGCTGGGTTGCATCGACAAGGGCATCACCAGCAGAGATAAAGAAGTCATTCTCCCACTCTGCTCAGCACTGGTCAGACCACACCTGGAGCACTGAGTGCAGTTTTTGTCCTTGCTGCAGAAAAAAATGATGTGGACAGGCTGGAAAGTCTCCAGAGAAGGGCCAGGAGAATGATCAGGGGGCTGGCAGCCCTAATCTGTGAGGAGAGGCTGAGAGAGCTGGGCTTGTTCAGCCTGGGGCAGAGAAGGCTCAGGGCAGACCTTATTGCCATGCACCAGGACATAAATGGTGGCTACCAGGAGGATGGAGACTCCCTTTTTCCAAGGAGTCCCATAGCAAAGACAAGGGGTGATGGGGACAAGTGACTGCTGGGCAGATTCCCATGAGACTGCAGAAGAAAATGCTTCCCCATGAGCACAGCTGGACACTGGAATCATCTCCCAAGGGAAGCAGTGGAGTCCCCTACACTGGGCAGTTTTGACTCAGCTTGAGCAGGGTGCTGAGCCAGCTCAATCCAGCTGCACTGCCACCTGGAAAGCTTGGAGCAGATGATCCTTGGGGTCCCTACCAATGTGGCACTCTGTGATTCTATAATTCCATTATACTTGCCTTTTCAAAACAAAGACAGAGCTCTTTTCTTGCCAAAGAAATGAGATGTTTTCACCTCTTTTAGGAGGATTTGGAAGTAGACTATTCCTATTTTTACATTTCCTGTTCCAGGAAGGAAAGAGGTTTTTAAAATTATTTTTTTTACTACAGACTTTTCTTTCCTAATTCAATCAAACCTGAATCAGTGGTGATACTGGATGAGTTCTGCTTCCTGTTTGCTCCTCCTCAAGGAAAAAAAAAAAAAAAACACAACCAAAAACCAAACCAAACCAAACCAAAAACTAACCCACACACAAACAAGCAAACAAACAAAAAACCTCCCCAAAACCACAAACAAAACCTTTAGCATGAACTATTGAAAATGCAACATCTTTTTTTGTGGCTAATTCACACCCCACTTTCTCCAAAGGCTGTGTAATATTTATGGATGGGTGCAAGCCATGACATTACCTAACATCTCAAATGCCTTTCTTGTTAGAAATGCAAACAGGGAAAATATCAAAGATGGTCTGAGTGCTTTATTTGCTTAGCTATAGAAACCATTTTCCTCTTGGACTTCTGCCCCTGCCTCAGTTCACTCAGTGTAGAGCATTCAAGAGAGGTCCTCCTGCCCTTCTACTCTGCCCTTGCTGAGGCTACATCTGCAATTTTGTGTCCAGTTCTGGACCCCTCAGCTCAAGAAGGACCTCAGGGAACTGCCTGAGAGAGCCCAGCCCAGAGCCCCCAAGCTGCTGCAGGCAGTGGAACATCTCCTGTGAGCACAGGCTGAGGGAGCTGGGGCTGGGAGCTTGGAGCAGAGGAGCCTGAGGGCTGCCCTCAGTGCTGCTGCTAAAGATGTGCAGGGACACAGCCAGGCTCTGCTCAGGGATGTCCAGTGACAGGACAAGGGGCACTGGGTGCCAGATGGAGCAGAGGAGGTGCCAGGGAACAGGAGGGAAAACTTTGTCATTGTGAGGGTGCTGGAGGCCTGGAGCAGGCTGCCGAGAGAGGTTGTGGAGTCTCCTTCTCTGGAGACTCTCCTAAACCCACCTGGATGTGTTCCTGTGTGAGCTGCCCTGGGTGCTCCTGCTCTGGCAGGGGGATTGGACTGGATAATCTCTGGAGGTGCCTTCCAACCCCCAACATTCTGTGATTTTTTTATACTCTGTTTCCCAATAAAATATAACTGAAAGGTGAGAACTTAAAAATCACATTGGATCTTATCATAAAAGCAGAGGCAAATACTCAACCAAGCCAAATTGGAACTGCAAAGTGCTTATTTTTCCTAGGAAATGGGATTCCTTAAACAATTCCCCTTTTCTGACCCTCTTCCTATAGCTGCATTGTCATTTTGTGTGCTGACTCAGCTGACATGTTTCACCCTTTAAGTGGCTGCATTTTCAGCAACAATTGAAGTGTTTACCAGTTACACCCTGAAAATTATCAGGGGTCTGAAATAGCTCTGCTAGGTCAGGCTGAGGGAGCTGGGGGTGTTCAGCCTGGAGAAGAGAAGGCTCCAGGCAGACCTAAGAGCAGCCTGCCAGAGTCTGAAGGGGCTACAAGAAGGCTGCAGAGGGACTGTTTGCAGAGGCCTGCAGGGACAGGACAAGGGCAATGGTTTGAGATGAGAGCAGAGCAGATTGAGATTGGATGTGAGGAACAAGTTCTGCAGCAGGAGGGTGCTGGAACACTGCAACAGGCTGCCTGGGGAGGTTGTGGATGTCCCCTCCCTGGAGGTGTTCAAGGCCAGGTTGGCTGAAGCCTTGAGCAACCTGGGCTAGTGGAAGGTGTCCCTACCCATGGCAAGGGGGTTAGAACTGGATGAGCTTTAAGGTCCCTTCCAACCCAGACCATTCTCTGTATCTCAGTTCAGGCTCTGGTACTATGAGGCACCAGTTGACACTGCTCTGTGGTACTGCACAATGCTGTCATTGTGGGGACAAGAAATGAAGTCACTCCGTGTGCTGGGTGTGCTGGTCAGTAGGAAACAAAACAAGGATGCCAGTGCTTAGGTGCTCTTCTCAGCACGCTGAAAGAGTCAGATCACACATCAAGCCTCCTGCCTTGTGTTCCAGCATTAACTACAGCATGTCCTAAGGGCCTGAGGTTTTTTTATGCAAGCTTCACTCTGCAGTTTATTGAGCAGCAACGACCACAAATCACCAAAACCATAAAATGCTGGGAATTCAAAAGAAGAAAAAAAGAAAAAAACCTCAATTAAATTAGGTTAATGGGAGCAATGGAGTACCTAGGATGTAAAGCCAAGATCTCTGTGCTTTCAGATCTAAGTACTGATGCAGAGGACAGTTCAGCTGCTGGCTGCCTCTGTCCCCTTGCCCAGGGTGGTGGCTTGTCACCCCTTGCCCATGGCACCTGTCATCATCCTGCCCTCCTCCAAACCGGAGCTGCCACACCTCATGTGCTGGGCATGAGAGTCACAGCAGTGACAGCTCCCTGCTGGCACAGCACAGCTGGATTCACACCTCGTGTGCTCAGCGTTCCCACCGCAGCTCTGCATCCCACACAGAAGCAGAGCTGCTGGACATGGCACAGCACAGCTGTGTGGCCCACAGCACCACCGGAGGAGAGCTGGGAAACAATTTTGCTTGTTTCCAGTTTCCAGTTCCAGACAGCTCTCCTCTCATCCTTACCACTCCGTGCCTGTTGCCATTGCAGAGTTAGGGTCCTGGCAGCTCTGAGAATATGTTGCGTCTTTGATCTTGCTGCACCTTGCAGTTGCCAGGCTGTTGTTTCTCAGCCAAGAGGGAACTTGTGCTGACTCCTGTAGGAGAAGAGCAACACAGACAAGCTGCAGCAGGGGAGGTGTGGGTTGGCTATTAATCATAATCATAGACTCTGAGAATGCCTCGGGTTGGAACGGAGCTCAGAGCTCATCTCTGACCTCCTGCCACAGGCAGGGACACCTCTCAGCTAGAATCAGCTGCTCAAGGCCTCATCTGGCCTGGCCTTCAACACCCCCAGGCAGGAGGCAGCCACAGCCTCCCTGGGCAGCCTGTGCAAGAGTCTCGGCACCCTCACACTGAAGAATTCTTCCTCAGCTCCAGTCTAACCCTGCTCTGCCTCAGCTTCAAACCATTCCCCCTTGGCCTGTCTCTACACACCCTCAGCAAAAGTCCCTCTGCAGCCTTCCTGGAGGATCCCTTCAGCTATTGGCAGGCAGCTCTGAGGTCCCCCTGGAGCCTTCTCTTCTGCAGGCTGCACACCCCCAGCTCCCTCAGCCTGTCCTCACAGCAGAGCTGCTCCAGCTCTTGGATCATCTTTGTGGCCTCTTCTGGACTCTTTCCAACAGCTCTGTGTCCTTCTTCTGCTGGGAACACCAGAACTGGAAACAGTACACCAGAAACTTCTTCACTGGAAGGGTTCTCAAAGGCTGGCACAGGCTGCCCAGGGAGATGATTGAATCCCCATCCCTGGAGGTGTTTCAAAGAGGCAGAGATGTGGTGCTAAGACACGGGGTTTAGCACCAGCCTTGGTAGAGTTAGAGAATGGTTGAACTTCATGATCTTAAAGGTCTTTTCCAGATGAAGGGATTCCATGGTTGTGTAATTCTATAAGGCAGTGAAGAGCAGGCTGCCAAGAGGAAGCCTCTCTGAGAGGCTGGCTCATGTCCTGAGATTACAGATGCACAAACACAGCTGCATTGGTGCAGTTTCTAAAAGATCAGAGGCAAAGCATCTCATCTACATTTATAGGGCCATGAAATAGCTCACTGGGGATTTACTACTTGCACCCCAGGAAGCCACCAGGGTAACAGCAGCTAAATAATGGAAAATCAATTCTGTTTTAAAGAGCCCTTCAATTTTAATAGGGCATGATACCATGAATAATACAGGGGAGGGGATTCCAACAGCATTTCTCTTGATGCTTGGTCTTACGATGCTGCACTGAGGTAAAGCTTCAGCAGGAGAAAGAGTGAGAGAATTCCTGTTCTAACTGGAGAGATATGGATTGGGTGGGTGGGCTGTCCGGTGGACAACAAAGTGGTTGGATGATCATATCCAAAGGGTAGTGGTCAACAGCTTGATGTCCAGATGGCTTTGAAGGGACCTCCAGAGTCATCCAGTCCAAGCCCCCTGCACCCAGCAGGGACATCTGCCACTAGAGCAGGTTGCTCACAGCCTTGGCCAGCCTCACCTTGAACACCTCCAGGCATGGAGCCCCAACCACCTCCCTGGGCAACCTGTTGCAGTGTTCCAGCATGCTCCTGGTGCAGAACTTGTTCCTCACATCCACTCTCAATCTGCTCTGCTCTCACTTCAAACCATTGCCCTTGTCCCTGCAGGCCTTTGCAAACAGTCCCTCTCCAATCATGCCCACTGTGTACCCCAAAGCAGCCCCACCCCTCATCAAGTTAATGGGTTTCATCAGTTAGGAATTTGAAAAGGAAAGGGCAACCCAGCCAGATCCTTAAGGAACAGCTAAGCCATCAGGTCCAGTGATCAGTCTGGAAGCTTTCCCCAAGCAGGCTGACCAACCAGTTTGTCTGAACTGCAGTTAAAAGGGATATATGTCAAAATACAAAATGCAAGAGCCTTGTTTCCACGCTTGCAGAGGTGTCTGGATCAATGCGCGTTCAAAGGCTGCTGTCTGGCAGTCTCATCTGGAGAGCTTTGCAATGTTTGTCTCTGCTTGGTGCTTTATTTCACAGAGATAAACACCCCAGTTCTTGCCTAATGCTGCCTGGCTGTAAACCTCAAACTTCCTCTGCAGGCTAACCGAGGGTGCCTTAATTCATGGATTCATGGACTGGTTCGGCTTGGAAGGGACCTTGAAGATCATCCAGTTCTCACCCCCTGCCATGGGCAGAGACACCTCCCACTAGCCCAGGTTGCTCAAGGCCTCATCCAACCTGTCCTTGAGCACTTCCAGGGAGGGGGCAGCCTGTTCCAGTGTGTCCCCACCCTCACTCTAAAGAATTTCTACCTAATCTCCAGTCTAATTTGTTCTGTGCTACCCAAAGGCAGACACTCTGCTTTCAGAGAGCCTCAGCAAATTAAGGGGCATTATGGGAAAATAAGAAAAGATCATTACAGGAAAATAAAATCATAAAATCATACAATTGTTGGGGTTGGAAAAGCCCTCTAAGGTCGTCAATTCCAACTGTCCACTATCCCCACTAAAAGAAAAGATCAAGACTACAGGAGGGGAATTCAAGAGAATATTGCAGAGTCATGAGATAAAGACCATAAGAGAAAAACAACCCCAAACCTAAATCTTTGATAGAAGCCCTCTAAATGAAGAAAATTCTTCTGCTTGCTACCAACCTGGTCTGAACTAGAACTAGTGGAGGAAGATTAAGTATCTCACTACAGTTACAGAATCACACTTGTCAGGGCTGGAAGGGACCTCAAGGTTCATCCAGTTCCAATGCCCCTGCCATAGGCAGGGACACCTCAAACTAGATCAGGTTGNCTGGGGGCTCCAGAGTTATGGTGTCACACAACCCACTCTATGATGACACAACAGCGTAGTGTATGGTGTCACACAACCCACTTTATGATGTCACACAACTCACTCTATGATAGTACACAACACACTATATGGTGTCATACAACCTACTCTATGGTGTCACACAACCCAGTCTCTGGTGTCATACAACTCACTCTATGTTTTCACGCAATGCCCTTTATGATGTACCAGAATGTGTCTACAGTTTCACACAACACACCATATGGTGCCACACATTCCACTCTATGGTGTCACACAACCCCCCCTACGCCGCCACACAACCCACTATAGCATGTCACACACCCCCATGATGTCACACAACTCCATGATGTCACACAACTCCACGATGTCACACAACCCACTTTATGATGTCACACATCCCACTCTATGATGTCACACCACCCACTCCATGGTGTCACACCACTCACTCTATGGTTTCACACAATGCACTCTATGATGTACCAGAATGCACTCTATAGTTTTACACAACACACTGTATGGTGCACACAGCCAACTTTATA
>WBNM01020610.1:0-31072 GCA_013399055.1 Ramphastos sulfuratus
CAACCTTACAATTCTATGATCTCTAAAAATTCAAATTAAAACCACCTCTTCCCCCTTGCTGGGGAAAGGAGCACATTTTTGTTCTTAATATTAAAGTGAATAATTTCATTGGTGTGGCTGGATGGACCTATACATAGCTGCAGCAAATGGGCAGAGAGAGAACTGAACAAACCATCTTCTTAATTTGGTCTCATCATTAGGAAAAAACAAACAAACAAAACTCTTTTAAAGTTCTGACTTACTATTTTTCTTTTTTTTTTTTTAATGCTATCAGCCAAAAATAACTACATGTATTTCCTTGTAATACATGTAAAACATGTATTACATGTTTTACCTATTTCTCAATCACATTTCAATAAGCAGTTACCCAAACTAAGCCTACATTTTTTTAATGACACAGCACAATCTCACACAATGGCATATTCCTGCAATGGTGAAGCATATAATCATTGCTGCTTTTGCTTCTCATAGTATTAGTCTACTTTTCCACATGTTACATTTTTAATTATTCCCCAAAATGCTTAGTAGTAAAACTGTCATTGAGTTTTATTCAGGTAATTGAAAGATTTTCAGGGAAAAGGCTTAAGTTTAACTAACTGCCCAATTAATTCACATGAAGGTTTTCTTAATCTCGAATAAAGAAATTTTATAATATTCTGCAATGATTCTAAGTATTATCTTCCTATCTAATATATGAGAACCCTTCTGTTAAAAGTATATGTCACTAGGCCTTTGCTGCTTGCAGTGCCTGAGGTAAGCTGTAGATCATTGACTACAGGGTTTAAAGTAATCTCCAAACAACACAGAAACATTGATTTACAATTTAAATGGTTATTTTGCTTCATTTCTTTCCTAACTGCTTGACAACTAAGGGTCAAACAGAGTCAATTAGGCAAGCCAACAAAATATCAGCACTACACAATTTCTGCTGATTTCCCTGGGCTTCTCAGTATGACCCTCAGCTGCTCAGCTCCAAATGCTCATGTAGCAGAACACAAACAGATTATAGGTATTTCTACATTCTGGATCAGCTGTTTCTGTTCTAATGCTGCTTTTTTTGCTGTTCTTGTGTAGAGTGAATCTCCAGTATTTTCCCATGATTTGGCACATATCTGAACTTCCAGTACCCAACCTAGCAGCACACTCACCAGTGCTACACTATATTCAGACTGTTCTTAGTATCAGTCCAAACCACTACTGCTTGCTTATCTTTTCCAGATGTATTCTTGCCTCTAACTGTTAAGAGAGTTCAGGGATCATATGGATCCTTTCCACAAAAAATATGCAGAAATTTTCTGCCATTCTTCCTGAAGTTTTGGAAGTGTTTTGTTTTTTCTTATACAAAATGCCTCCCTGGATCTCAAACTTTTAATTATACCACCTGTCTATTCTTGGACTTGATTTTCTTTCAATAATCTTTCAAATATCTTACACAATCTTTATTCTTTTCGTGAAACTGCCTCAGCCAAATTCTGAATTCTTTAATAATAGCTGCAGTGCTAATTTCAAAAATTATTAACTAGACTCAAAACTCCCTTTAAAATTCTGATTAAAAAAAAAAAAAAAAACTTAATTCACAGCATTTATTTTTTTTCCCCCTAGTTTCTTCTCTACTACGGCACAAATGGGTCATGACCATATACCTCTAAAAGTAGTTTTCATAAATTGACATAAATGTTATATGTATAAACTTTAAAATCAGTCGTCTTACTATTGCCCCTATCCTTGTCACACCTACAGGCTCAGTTGCTCAGTTGTAGCTCCACATTCATTTAACCTCCAACATTACTATTTTTCATATTATTTACTGTAGACCATCCAGTATCAGTCCTGCCTGCTGTCAAAAGCAGTAGATGCTTTCAAATACCCTAAATTATTCAGCTTACCTTTTTTTCCCCCCTCCCCCCCAAACAAAACCTGTGTATTTGGCAGCCATATTTAGAAGACACTGAAATACTTAAGAGGGAATTCAAGAAGAAAAAAGCATTTGTGGGGGATCTCAATTGAGACTGAATAGTCTGTATTTCCAGTGGCAAATCTATCTACATAGCTTAACAAAAATTACCTCTGCAAACCACTTCTGATACATCACCTGCTGGCCTACATTTAGTTGAGAGCATGTCTGGTTTCTCCAGTTGTAGAACTCCTTTTTGTAAGTTCTTATTTTTCTGCACAGTTTAATGTTTTCAGAAGGAGTACTTGTGAGCTGTAATGGTCCCAGAGCAGCCACTACAGCTGATAGAGGTGTCACAGTTTGAGGGGTCCCAGGCTCCCCTAAGAAAATTACAGGGACCAAGACTCCTCCCAGGGGATAGACCTGGGCATCCCAGGATGTTTAACAGTGTTATTCCATTCTGTTTCCTGGTTTCACAGCTTATTAAGCCAGTGCCTAGCAGCTATCAGTCTCTTTCCCCTCGGTTCTTTTCTCCCGTAAGAGCATGCGTTCCTTCTTGTCTCATGGTTTGTGTTTTTGAGATGGCTGTTAGCTGGCAGGGAATACTGAGCTGCATCACGCACCCTACTGAGATCTTGCAGGTCTAAGATGGTGGAGGGGGAGCAGTTATGGCCTATTCTCAGGCCTGCCGAGGGTGGAACAGGTAGAGGATTCTAGATGGATTTATTCCGATAGACTTGGCTTAGCTGATGGATGTATTCATTCTACCTGATTGCCTTTTTCATATGTGCACTAGTGAACAAAATCTCTTTTTAAACTTCCAATTCTTACTCTCTAAAAGGAGTTAAGAGTCACTCCTGACATCCAGTCCTGGGTTGATTGTGGCCTCAAACTACAACAGCGGTGTAAGCCCTGTTAAACACTCTACACAATATTTACAGAATCGAACTAAGACACCTTGAAAATTGTATGTGTTAAATAATAAACTTCCTGACAATTAAAAGTCTCTCTGTTACTGTGGAGTTGCTTGGTTCACAAAAGATATTTTCCTGTTTCTGGTTTTGCATTCTAATCACTGTCCTGCTGGCCTCTCCAACCACTGAAAGGGAACAGTAGGGAAGTTAAGAAAGATGCTGTGCTGCAGAGCGTCACACACAATATGCCAACACACAATGGAACATTTCATCATCACTTTTTATGATCAAACTGATAATCTAATATTCCAGACTTAAGAAATTAGGCTGTCTTCATGGAAACACATGTAACAATTTCAGCTAGATCCATTCACGGATGATAGGAAATTAGTTCCACTTCACATTTCCATTTTCTTGTATGACTATGACATTTATACACAGGCATAATGACAGAAAATTCAACAAGAGCAAAATCAAATATTATTATCATTGGCAAGAAATGGTGAATGTGAGCTAACAGCAGAATTGAAAACACCTTCTCAAGGTCTCCTATAAGGGAATACTTGTTGCCAAGAAAAATGTCACAGGCGGGAATACAGTTCAAAACTTTTGTTTAATTATTGTAACAGAAACATTTATTTTAGTTCATTCTGCTTTATCACAGGAGACAAAAAAATATGCATTTGGATATTTTATCTTCCTAGGGTGCCAGTTAGCAAAACAGAAGGGTTTAGTATGATATTTGTGTTGTAAATCCATGTCCAGAAATATCTGGATCTACCCAATAAAATAACCATATCAAAATATTTGAATAAGCATTCTTTGGAACAAGACTGGACCTCTTCCTTCAAAACTAGCTTCAGAAATTTTAAATTGCTAAGCAGCACAAGCCAAAGCCTTTCCTTTAGCAATCACAGAAAGCCACAGACAGTGGACATTTGCTGTACAGTGCAGGTATAGGAAGGAAGGCAAAGCATGAAACTTAAGTACTGATTTTAAGTTACCTTTATTTTCACTGGAAACCCTATACTTAACATATGAAAACCTCCGGGAGACATAGTCTTTTTCCAGTGTTTCACAGTTACTCATACCACTGCAATTTAGCCTTAAGAACTACCACAAACTAGCATGTAATAGCATGTAACATGCATATTGATCCACACTACTGTAATATGTAATAAGCATGCTATATTACCACACTATAATAATAATGATATTAATGTAGTTATAGGATATGTGGTCATGATGTTGGGATTAAAATTTAGAAATGTGAAGAAGGTTTTTAAAATAGCCAATGTTTTCTCCTTTTCAACACGAAGAGACAGTAAATCTCTATAGTTTATATTTTTAAATATCATTGACTTCAAAATAATATGGCTTTTAAGAGCTAGTTTCAAAAGTATTAAGAGTCATGTAAGCTAATTTTTACTCAGCCCCTCAATAAAGGCAAAGCACAACTCCTTCAGTATTAGCAGTTTTGGCCCAGTAAGAACCAAGATGTACAGCAAATGCAGTGTTGATGCCCTACTATGTTGTGAAGCGAAACATATAGCTCAAATAAATGAGGAATTAAAACATTGCATACTTCTAAATAGCTGTTTAAAGAAATTGAGTTTAATTTAAAAGATGCTTTGTCTCATTTTGAATATAAGTTGGATATCTTGGAAGTATTTTTCCAGTGTATAACAGCAAATTCCTTTATATATTTAGAGAACATTGTTTCTACATACCTGGTCCCAGTGCATACTGCAACATGAGCGTCAAGATCACCTATTTAATGGCACAGTAAAGGAGGTATGTAGCAGATCACCCATCCTTACTAAAATATTACTATGGTAGACAACGTTTTTTTATTTTATAGTCTGGTAAAAATTAAGCAATAAAAGATAAAATTCAGTAGCTTTCTAAAGTAGCTTTTTAAGCAGGAGAACTATTTTGAAAATCTTTGTCGACAATTCATTTCAGTTTATCACTATGCTGTACAAATTGTTCATATAGTGCAAAATACTATTCAGTTGAAAAAATAAGGGGTGATTAACAGCATGTCTTTTAATTTTGCTATGATGGAAATAAGAAGAATATGCTTTAATTAAGTGACTTGGCAGTTATATAATAGCTCGTGCGCTTGGCATTACCATACTAATTGGTCTAATATTCGTTTTCATTATTCACTATATCCATACACATTGGTATTAGAAGAAAGTCAGTAGCTGCAAGAATAGGTCAGATCTACACCTCTAGATCCATAGAACTCAAAAGGGGTCAAATAATCAGTCGGCAGATGAAATTAAAATCAATAAAGCTGAAAGATCCCAGTGGAGAGGAATTAATTTGACTCCTTTCATAACTTTCATTTGATAGATCAAGAAGCATTTCAGGTCAATTATATTAATAGAAACTAGTTGAGTGAAAAGATGTTAATGATGATCCAGAGGTAATTAGCATATCTATTTTCACTCTATCTTCTACAAAGAGAAAGGCAGAACACAGACACAGAATCACTCTTTTTTTGATCAGTGATGGAAACTGGCAGAGGACAAAAGGGTTTGTGTAACGGCTTAGCAGCTTTTAGTGACAAGCCAATACCTACGAGGAAAACAAACAAACAAAAATCCATAGAAATATATAATAATTTCTTAAATGAGATTTGAATTGGAAAACTGAGGCAAGACTGGAATGATATGGCCATTGCCAAATGTTAGTTGGTAATTCTTTTATGAAAGCCTGCTCTACTCCATTTCCCTTTCATTTTTCACATCAGCAAAAATTTCTCTGAATCTCAGTCAGATGGTAAAACTCATAAAAGGCTGAGAAATAGTTTAATAAGAAATAAATATGAGGTTACCTAACTAAGGAATATAGGATCCAGGTCATTGGAACCTACAAAAATTAATCCAAGACTTTTAAATTGATAGTTCTTCACAGACATTCAGACAATGTCAGGAAGTAGTTTGGCTGTATTCTCGTATGCTACTGAAGCTATTCTCAGTTTCTTCTCATGTTTCACTGTGTAAGAAACTGTTTGGTTTCAAACCTATAGCTGCTCAAATCTGGGTACTCAGACAAAAGAAGTAAGATTTGGAACCACAGCTGTTCAAAGCCATGAAAAATCTCTGCCTTTGTGTTCAGATTCAAGTATGCAATTGAACTGCTTCAAATAAATCAACTCCTGATGCATGTTTTAATGAGGCTCACTCCAAGTGTTGAATCTGTTCACCTTGCCTACAGCTCTGACTGTTACAAGGGGTAGAAGTTACCGTGTAATTAAGCAGCAGTCATGAACGATGCTATCCTCCACAAATATGCCACGCTCTTCATCTGTTTCGATCAGGTGCCCAGCGTGGTACCAATGCACTTGGGTGGTATTGTCAACGTATGTTGCAGTACACTGAAATGGCAAGCGGTCTCCGTGAAAAACCACTTGTCTTTGTGATGGGATCAGCTCAAAAAGAGGAAGTTCCAGGGGCCCAGCTGCAGGGAAAACAAAGCAAAAATATAAGGGAAAAAAGTTATAATTAATTTTTTTCATAAGAATATTCTTAAGAATACCGTGAACTAGCTGTATACAATACCAGCTTCCTCGACCTTCCCTTTAAAGCACGCACCCATGAACTACCTACTCAAGTCTGATCATGTTGTTACTTCTGCAGTTCACATTTCTTTCATTGGTATGAGCCCAGATAATTGTAGAATTACTACAGCATCTGTAGAAAATGGGTTTCAACAGAAGAGTTGCAGAATGGCAGAGGTTGAAAGAGATCTTTTCAGATGCTTCAGCTCAACCTCATTCCCAATTCAGGATGCTTTACTACAGAGGTGTACAGGAAAAAAAAATATTAAAAATCAGTCTTTCAATTTAAAAATAAATACAGCTATTAATATAGGTACAGCTAACATTTATAAGACCATTTCACCATCAGTGGAAAGAAGTCTCACTGTGGTCCGGATGAAATTTATTCACTCTAGAGAGTGCCTTCTATTTGGGTAATAATAAGGCTAATAACAAAAGTTAAACTTTTCCCTGAAGTTCAAATGTCCCCATGATTTTTCATTTCTGCTCCTTCCACCTCTTCCACAAGTCACCTTTACTCTCTAGAAGGGTTCATCAACATTAAATATTTATCTAAATAATTCTTTTTACTTTTTAATAGTGGAGTACATTTTACAATCTTTTTAAAATTAATTTTCTCTCTCTCTCTCTCTCCCCAAGAAATACTCCAATAATGGGAATATTGCATACTCTAATTAGAAAATTTAAAAAAAAAAAAAGCTGCTGTAATCACATAATTAAAAAATAAATAGCATTGTAAATTTGGAAGGCATATGACTTTTTAGCCCTGATAAAAGCCTGCTAATTTCATAGATTTGGTACTGATTAAAGGCTCTATCCTTCAACCCTACAGTCTCAGTAGAAATTGAATCTCCAGACAGTATTTTTTTCCTAGATCCTGAAACTACCTTAACACCGTTTCAGTTAAAAAATTCTTTAAATCAGTAGCAGACCATGGAAAAAGAGAATAGTAGGAAAAGTAATTGAAATATAGGCTATTAATCTAAAGAAAGAGTATCATCTATTAGAGAATAAGGAATAAAGGAAATCATTATATGCTTTTCTTCTTATATAGTCTTCTTAGGCAGAAAAAGAAAATTACTACCTCTGATACCTGGTACTCTGTTATGATCACAAAAAATTCCAGTTGTAATGAAAATACTGGAGACTCTCATATGTGATGGATAAACACACTGCCATGAACACCCTGCATAACAGTTCCTAAAATGCAACTTTTTTGCCTCAGCCCACAATGCAAAACCAATGAACTAAGTCTGGGTCTCTTTAACTCTTCGCTACCGTAATGTAATTTCCGAGAAAATGCCTACAGTCTTGCACCTTGGAAATCCTTCTACCTTGATGAATAAAGAGAATTTTTAATGTGGGTATTTTCCCTTATTTTTCTTCTGTTTACATTTAAAGGTCTCTCATCAGAACACGGGGACACAGTCTCAAGTTGTGCTGGGAGAGGTATAGGTTGGATATTAGGAGGAAGTTCTTGACAGAGAGAGTGATTGGCATTGGAATGGGCTGCCCAGGCAGGTGGTGGAGTCACTGTCCCTGGAGGTGTTCAAGAAAAGACTAGATGGGGGACTTCATGCCATGGTCTAGTTGGTTGGATAGGGCTGGGTGATAGGTTGGACTGGATGATCTTGGAGGTCTCTTCCAACTCGGCTGATTCTATGATTCTATGATTAATGTCCACGTGCATTACAAGGGTTGTGAGTTGAAAAGTAACTTTTCCACATGTACACCAATAGTAACTATCTCAAACATCCATTTTTTCTGGCAAGCACTTTAACATTATTCTTTTTCTTCATTTCAGCACTCACCATTTTATCTTCTTTAAATTTTCTCCTCAAAATTCTCCATTGTTCATAATAAAGATGAACTTAACCACACCTAAACCGATTGCAAGTCATAATCACTGGTTCTACAACTGCTAAAATCTGTGGACAAGCAATAATGTTTGTTCCTCTCCTCACTCAACATCCCATCCTAATATGCATCTTTATGTCAATCAGGTGTTCTCTTTGGAATAGTTGACTTGTGAGAAGCTGCATTTATAAACTTAGATTTGAGACCTCAATACTATTGGGGAATTTAAATGTTAAGTTACACATTCATCATCTGCTTTGAATAAACAGTGAGAAGAATCACTTCTGCTTTCTCTGGCCAGCATAATAGACTGGGTTTGTACATGAGTGAATATGTGAAATAGCTCTCCAGGAGAAGCACACAGAGGATTAAGGGGCTAGCTGCTCTCTCCTGTGAATATAAAGCATAGGTTTCAGAAGTCCTTCCTTACTTGTGTATACATTCTGTACTTTATCTACATCCTGTGTTCAGCTCCACAGACCCCAGCATGAGAAAGATGTGGACCTCTTGTAGCCAGTCCAGAGAAGGACCACATGTGTGATGGGGGGCTGGAGCACCTCTCCTATAATGACAGGCTGAGTTGGAGCTGTTCAGTCCAGAGAAAAGAAGGCTCTGGAGAGACCTTATAGCATCCTTCCAATACTTAAAGGGGGCCTACAAGAAAGCTGGAGAGGGACCTTTTACAAAGACATGCAGTGATGAGAAAACACTGAAAGAGATTAGATTTGTATTAGATGTAAGGAAGAACTTCTTCGCCATGACAGTGATAAGGTGCAGGCACAGATTGCCCAGAGAGGCTGTAAATGACCCATTTCTGGAAGTGTTCAAGGCCAGGTAGGATGGGGCTTTGAACAACTTGGTCTACAAGAAAGTGTCCCTGTCCATGGTAGAGGGTTGAAACTGGAGTTTTCTTCTAACTCGAACTATTCTATGATTTCAAAATCTTATGATTATGCCTATTATTTGTGGGAATATATGCATTACCAAAAATGCCTTGAAATCTAATTAGTATTTGTATATGATCTTTGCCTTCCAAGTAAAAGAGAAAGCAAACTAATAACAGCTGCAGGCTTGGTCTCAGACATTTACATTAAAGGCTTTTTCTAAAGATGGAAAGAACCTATCTCTCAAAAAAATCACAATATTTGTGTTGCATTATGAAGTCAGTTATGAAATATAAGGAAAGGTTATGGTGTAGAAATTTAGCCATAAATAGAAAGATTATTAAAATTGAGTACAGAAAGATTAAAAAGCAATATATCACACTCACAGAAATATTTCTCATGAATACAGGAATTTTTAACTAAGGACTTTGTATTTTCTGGAAATGTTTTTGGTCACACAGTGAGTGGTGCACTGTGTCATGAGGCTAGGAAATAGTGCAGACTGTACTACCAATATCTCTTAAGTGGGGCTAAATAACTTGCCTGGCATATGGAAGTAGTGCAATGCTGTCACTTTGAATTTATCTTTGCCTTTACAACTAATTTCTAAGGCTACTTTGAATTTATCTTTGCCTTTACAATTACTTTCTAAGGCTCCCCCATTACCACCTCTGCTACTCAACCTTGGGAATCACCAAATGCAGAAATGGAGTGGGAATTAAATGCTCTGTACAGATTTTGTCAAGTAATAATCAGAAGTAAATGAAACCTTTTTTACTGTAGCATGTCAAAAAAGAAGAAAATAGTACCTTGACTGACATCAGTCATATCAACAACTTACTCATTCTCTTATCTTCTGCAAATCTTTTTTCTATGTGCAACAAAGAATCAAAGCAAATGAAACAAACCTTTCCTTTACCATTAGGCTAGGATATTTTTCTGACCAACTTGTGCAAAACATCTTCTTTTAATCTCTGTGATGTCTATGCAAATTTATTAATAGAGCTCATCTTCAGTTGTTTTCCAGACATAATCATGATTTAAATAACTGAGGCTGGTTCTGCAACTACTACTCATGCAAAAGTTGCAGTTGACTTCAGTGACACAGCTCAAAGATATAAGGATTAACTGCATCAATACAATTTTTAGGATTAGGGCCAATACCTTTTATCCTAAATGCTTGCAAAATGATTGTACAGTTCCATCAGCATCGGCTGGAAATACTTATTTTAAATCCATAATCCAACAATCCTCCAAATCCAGAATAAAATAGAAGTATTTACTAATGCTGTACACACATTTTCAAGCTTGACTTTGAGAAGGAAGTAAGAAGTAAGAAATTCTAACAATGTTTGGAATTATTTTGGCATTGATTTGACAGCACTTGAAATATAACAGCTCTGGCAAGCATATCCCTATACAATAAAAATTTTCTCTTTGATTATGTAATTACTAAAGACCAAGCAAATATATGTCATATCTGATGTTCATATATATAAGCGTGTCTGTGTGTGTGTGTGCCACGTAAAGCAGCTTCATGAGATTAAAAGTAATTTATAGTTCACTATTTTATTATGGGAGAGGAGGGACTAACATTGGGGAATTCTACTTATTTAATTTTTATACACGTGAAAAATACTTCAAGACTCTCCTTCCAAGACAATCCACTCTGTAGCACTCAAGTTTGAAGCCAGAATCACCATCTGAAAATGAGAAGTGTGACTTTCCTATAGGCATTTAGATTCAAAGATGCTGGAGTGTTTTACAGTCTTTACCTGTCTCATCTCTCTAGTCAGCACTAAACCATGATTGCAGCAGAGCACCACAGGAATCACTGATTGCAGCATGAATTTAAAGGTCTAACCTGTCATTATAATAATTACATCTTTTTCTTTATCTTTCACTTCTCAGCAGAAAAGGGTTTTGTTGACTGAGGGCCAGATTCTTTATGTGACCCAGTCTTGTATTTCAGATTAGCTCTAGACTAGAATACTGAGGACATATGGAGGTGGAATCAGGTTAGACAAATACCACTGAATTAGAATACCATTAAATAGTCTTCCACAGAAGGTATATCCCTGCACATTTTAATGTATGCAGTGCCCCAAGATGTATATAAAGTTGAAAAATACAATAGAAATTAATTTTAATAGCCATTAGGTAGAGTAGAAAAAAAACAGCAATGTGCACTGATGCTCTAAGGGAATGTTTCAATGCTTATGCCCTTAATATCTTTACCAAAAAAATTATCTCACACACACATTAGATACTTTGTAAAATCTCAAGAACTGAATTGTAAGGAAAAAAAAAAAACAGTTCAATTTTCTAATTTTGGCCTTCTTATTTGGTACAAAAGATGGAGAAGAATGTGAAGGAAATGCTGCTCTCACTTGAAATACATGGAATACAAATGCTTGTAAAAAAACCCAACACAACATAAAATGCATTTCTAACCTGTATTTTAGTTGCATTTTAAATACAATATGATCCCATTTAGAATGCCTGGGCTTCTAAGGAGTGGGCACTACAGTTCTCTGCATGAATGGTCAGAAGTAGATCTGTAAGCACAGAAGCTGGGCCATGCAACGGATTGTTTGAACACCACAGAAAGTTAGCCAGTTGTTGGCTAATACGACCAGCACAGGAGAAGATGATCAAAGAAAAATGAAAGTGCATTCTACCTCCAGCCATGTTTGTTGCATTTCCCACTGCATAGCCTGTAACTTGGGCAATACAACTCCCTACAGCTAAACAGCTACTAAGTATATAGTACTTACTGTGGGTACTACACTACCACACGGTTGTGTTCTAACATAAAACTAGTTTTCTGTTACACATATTTTATCCTTCATTAACCAGTTTTCTTTGATATTATCAACTTTTACAGGGTCAGGAATAGGTTTCCACAGGTTTTCCCAAGTTGCTCACACATCAGTGCAGGTTTAACAGTATTCATGTCTTACGATAACACCACTGACTTCCGTCTGTTGGTAGAAAATTCAGTTTACTACAGCGCACCACAAGCTTTTGGACAGAAAAAGCAAGAGGTTGGCACTTTGCTTCTTGTTAATCACTTGATTTATTGTATTGCCAATAGGCTTATTTGAACTGAGTGTGCCCACAGAGTGCAGTACATCCTGCTGACTAAAGTGTGAGTTAGAGTTCTAATATTTGTATACAATCTCAGTAGGAAACAAATGTGTATGGAAGGCACAGTAGGGGGAAGCTGGAAGTGAGGACAAAGTAAAGGAACTCATTCAATAAAAAGAACAGAAGACAATGAGGAAAAACAAATTGAAAACATTAGTTAAAAATTTGAATTGCTGACACAGCAAATGATATCTGTTGATATTTACTGAATGGAATTAAAGAAAAGAGAGTAATCTAAGTTGGACAGCTCTGCCAAGGGGAGGTGCCAGTACACCAATACCAATTTCCATATTGCAAAATTTGCTGACAATAACAAAAGTTTTGGTGCAGAAGGCTACAGAGAGCACCATATTCCAAGGAAGACAAGAGTGAATACAGAACTGGAGGCAAGCTTCAGTTCTAATAAAAGCTTTGTCTGGCTCAAATTTTAACATAATATCAAGAAAATACAGATGCCAACATGTATTAAACATACCAAAATAAGATATGTCTATCTGGATTGGGACAAGAAAGCTTAGCATCATATTCATTTACCACTCATTATAGAAAAAGTGGAGCTTCTGTTTTTGTTTGTGTAATAGCTTCTTATTTCCATCAGCTTCATAATGCCAGCAAGGCAAATTATATTCCACACTATATTATTAGGCCCTTTCACTTTTATCCATGCTTTGCAGATGGGAACATAAAGTAAATAGATATTTTTACAGCATCTCACAATTAAATCGCAGACTCTAAGTTTATTTCATGATGCTGGAAAGGTAACTCCTAACCAAAGAGCAGATTTCAGACAATGCTCTTTTCTTTTAAGTTACAAATTTTATATTGTGTATGAATCTTGCAAACTTCTGTAAAGCCATCAAAGGTGAGAAAAAAAAAAAAGAGAGGAAAGGTGTACTGATGATGAGCAAGTATAGAAGAGTTCATGGACTGAGGCACTGATAAGAAGTCAGATGCTGCTGCAAGGATCTAAGCAGAAATGGCAATCCTAGGATTTATCCTGAATTAGAAGTAAGGCGAGCCCAGGCTGTCACAATCCGCTGCTACTGATGTTTCTGTTATCCAGGTTAGCTAACCACATAAATATACTTTATATCTACAAATCAGAAGATTAAGTTCAGTGCCGTTACATCAAGAAAAGCTACAATCATAACATTGGATGACAGCCTCTCTGAGAAGCACTTGGACTCTGTAACTTTTCAAATTTAATTAAAGTTACACCTGTGTAGAAACTAAGGCAGGCCGAGTGGGAAAAGCACGATTCAAATCTAGTCACTTATAGCAAATCCAAGTCATAAAGGTCCCAGTCAATATTCAGCAGGTCAATGACAAGTCCAGTCATGACAAATTTATTTAGCTCATCTTTGTCTACAAGAATTCTCTGCAGATTTTTAAGTCTCTGCAAAAATAAAGTATCGTTTTTGCAGCAGGTCTAGAGGCTGATGTGTGCTGTATTCTCCACAACTATTTCAAGTGCGGGAACAGTGGAAAAAGACTTTATTATTTTGTGATGATAGCAGTGACTTACTTGATAGGAAAGAAGAGGAATACAGAGGCAGAAAGTCTCACTCAATAGCATTTAGTATAAATGCCAGAGACCTTAATGTTAATTTGTAAAATGGCAACAGCTACTTGAAAAATTTCCACAAAAGGAAATTCAAGGTTTCAAGTCCAGTTAATCAATTAGTCAAAAACATTATTTGCATCAGGCAAGATAAAGCCCACATTTTGCATTGCCATATCTAGCAGGAATTTGAAAAGAAAGAGCAAAGCATTTTTCATCACTAATTTCTTTCTTATCATACAAAACTTGCCATTTCCCAATGTCTTATTTCTATTTTCATATCACTACTACACTCTTAGACCACGGAAACATGGCAGCAGGAAGGTTCCAGGAGCGGCAGTGATTGCCCCTAATTGCCCAGAGTCCAGTAGGCTGCATGAGTACCCATCTATGCTGCAAGAATGCCAAACAAAAATGAAATGTAAAAGTCATAAAAGATGCTGAACAAGTGACAGTTCTGTTGAAGTAAGAACTTGTCCCAGCCACTGTATGAATTTTTTTCCACTTTAAACTTCTCTCAGCTCAGCACACAGAAACTGCAGCTCCTGACAGTCATTTTTATACATATATTAAAGAAAGTGCTATATGATGAACTATGCTATAAAAATGTAAAATACCACTATGATATGCTCCACTTAATTAGAACAGAGGGTGAAGGCTTTATAGGGAATCTTCTCATGTGAACGATTAATTACAACAAGAGAAAGATTAATTACAATAAATTGTAAAAAGTGCTATTAACTGGACAATACAAACTTAAATTTGGTAAAGAAGCTTATGTAATTTTATCTTGAAATTGCCAGTATAAAATTTAATCTCTGCCTTCTAATGTACATGTTATCATTTTAAGAATAAAGAATACACTTTCTGGGACACTCCGTGGGCCTTTGTCTTCTCATTACTGTCTGTCTTACCACTGCTTTGCTCATAAGCAACCAGTTTTTGGAGAAAGTGAGTTCAGCCTCCAAAGGCAGAAGTTTTGAAGAATAAAGAGGCTTTGTTTTATAGAATAGTTTTGGTTGGAAAAGACTTTTTGAGGTCCAATCACTCTCTAACTATCAAGATGGCTGCTAAACCATGTCTCTCAGCACTGCATCTATGCATCTTTTAAACACCTCCAAGGGCGGTGATTCAACCACCTCCCTGGAGACCCTATTCCAGTGTCTGATAACCCTTTAAGTGAAAGAGTTTATTCCAATATCCAATCCAAATCTCACCTGGTACAACTTGAGGTCACTTCCTCTCATCCTATCACTTGTTACTAGGGAGAAGAGACCAACACCCACCTTGCTACAGTTTCTTTTCAAGCAGTTTTAGAGAGTAAGAAGGTCTCCTCTCAGCCTGCTCTTCTCCAAACTAAACAGCTCTAGATCCCTTTGTCATTCCTCATCAGACCTGTCCTACAGATCCTTCAGCAGATTTGTTGCCCTCTTCTGGCCCCACTCCAGAACCTTAACATCTTTCTTGAACTGAGGGCCCCAGAACTGAACACAGTACCTAAGATGTGACCTCACCAGTGCTGAGTACAGGGGTGCAATCACTACCCTGCTGGTCACACTACTCCTGATACAGGCCATTTTGGCCACCTGTGCACACTGCTGGCTCATATTGAGCTGGTTGTCAATCAACATCCCCAGGTCTTTCTCTGCCAGACATCTTTCCAGACACTCTTCCCCAAGGCTGTAGTGTTGCATGAAGTTGTTGTGACCCAAGTGCAGGACCCAGCACTTAGTCTTGTTGAATTGGGTTGGAACAAGATGATCCTTGAGGTCCCTTCCAACCTTACCATTCTATGATTCTATGAATGTCATCCAATTGGTCCACATCCCTTCACAGAGACTTCCTATCAGCTTTTACTGATATATTCCTACATGCAGCTTAGCTAAATTTTCTTTTAGTTATTTTTGCATACTTTTTGAAACAAGCAGGGAAAGACAAGGTAGAAAATAAGACACAAGTGTACATAAAAAACCTCTAATGTAGTTGCAGAGTAAGCTATGGTAAAAAAAGAACCAACAAATTATGTTTGTTCTCCAGTATCTAAATCAGCAGATTTCAGTGATTAAGTGTTTCATTGTCCTATATTTTACTTTGAGCACAGATGCAAGAACAAAATGTAGAAGTATGCTTTAAATTTCTCAGATGATTTTGATATTTCTGCTATTTTGTATTTAGAAGTTTTAAATATTTTAGATGTTTAACTTTGTGTCCCAAACTTTGCAACAGCATTCCAAATTACCACTAAAGAAATTAGATACTAATGTTTAATATTAAATGTAGAGCAACATACTCCTTTTTGCCCCAGCTTGAAACTGATCACATTAAAATGGCAAATTTGGAATTTGGATTCAAAATGTTAAAGCATTTTTAGTTTCATGTTACAGAATGGTGGTATGGAAGCCAGCTTTGATATACAAAATGGCCATTTATCTCTGACAGAAGATAAATCTACAACATATATCTTTAAAAAGTAAAAAATGCAGTTACATTATCTGATGTATAGACATTGCAATTTTTGCTGTTAAAAAAAAAACAAACACTGAATTGCTAACATTGGACAAGAGAAATAATTGCAAGAAGATTTAACTACCACTTAACTACAAAAATTCCTGAATTACTAACTCTGTAAAATAGAAATAATTGCAAGAGGATTTAACTAGAGTTAATGGTATCAATATCCATATCTTGCAAAATCTAATCCTGTGAAAGGTCACTAATGTGAATATTCCTATTTCAATGTAATTAGACCTATTCATATGATTAGGCACTCCCTGCAGAATTGGAGTTGAAGTCTTGATCTTGCATATTCCTGAAGACAATGATACTCTGCATGAATGCAGCAGGCTATCTGTAGGCTGCCAAGAAACTGCAGGACTAGAATCTAAATCCGGATAATTAATACATCATTCTTTGTACTTGAGATTTTGAGCTTAGTCAGTCACTACATGCTGAAAAAAATCCCAAACAGTTCAATATTGACATTGTGTTAATGTAGTAAGAGTGACTTTTAAATGAAGGAAGTAACAGCTGAAACAAGCCCATCTCAAGCTCTTCTCTGAATTTAGATAAATAACAAATGACACCGACAAAATGTTTTGAGTATACTGAGAGAAACAGATAAAGAAAACTTTGTTAGCTTTGAAGCAGTATTTGTCATTCCAAGATTTTTCCTGCAGGAAAGAAAAATTCTAAGAGCAATTTATGTCTGTGTAGAGAGTGGTGATCAAGGGCACAATGTCCACCTGAAGACCAGTGACAAGTGGCATCCCTCAGGGGTCAGTGCTGGGACCAGTGCTGTTTAACATCTTTGCCAGTGACATGGACAGAGGAATTGAGTGCACCCTCAGCAAGTTTGCAGATGACACCAAGCTGTGTGGCACAGTCGACTTGCTAGAGGGTAGGGATGCCATCCAGAGGGACCTGGACAGGCTGGAGAGGTGGGCCCAGGCCAACCTCATGAAATTCAACAAGGCCAAGTGTAAGGTCCTGCACCTGGGTAGGCACAATCCCAAGCACAAATACAGGCTGGGTGGTGAATGGCTGGAGAGCAGCCCTGAGGAGAAGGACCTTGGGGTCTGGGTTGATGAAAAGCTCAACATGAGCCTGCAGTGTGTGCATGCAGCCCAGACAGCAACCGAGTCCNACTGCCATTTTAAGACTGGAACGGCATTTCAACTTACATAGCACCTAAAATATCTATTAGAAAGCACATAAAGCCACACTGTGTTTTAACAAGTTTTATACTAGAACTGTAGAAAAAGAATATGTTCTCTTTTTTTTCACCAATGGTATTATGAGAAATGCAGATTAGGAAAACACAACAGTAGGTAAGTAATGATGAAAATGCTTCATAGCTTTCTGTGTTAAGAAATTAAATCTTAAAATGGTCAAGATACCTCCAAGAGCACAGCCAGAAAGACTGTATAAAGAATATAAATGTGCTCTCCTCTCTTTTCGCTTTCCATTAGTTTCAGTGTGAACGGATATGGAGCATCAAAGCAGAAAGTGCTTACATTTTAACCTGACTCTGCTCCTTTACAAGATGAATACTCTGATTCTCAGTGAAGTGAGGCAAACTACAAAAGGCAAACAATTCCCTAACAACTGTATCCCTACCTTTCCAATACATTATTTACATATTCTACAAAACACGTAATGAATTGTATTGCAGAATACAGAAGCCAGTAAAGTATCTACCGCTTTGATTTGTATCCTTCCCTTTGCAGTAGTCCTCCTAAGTAGGGAGTCTATTATACGGAAAGAAGCACATTTCAGTAATCTTTTATGAGTAATAATTTGTTAATTTCACTCATGAGCTAACACTTTAAACTAAAGTAATTTAAAGAACACAGAGACTGAATAACAATTCAAACACTGTTGGTCACTCAGAATTTAAGAGGTATTATCTTCCATTCTTTCTCATCCTTGTTTTCTGTAGGATAGATTTTTATTTTTCTTTACTGTTGACACATCCCCCTAAGGCATGCTAGAAACCTAATCACACTGATCTTATACAGAAATAACTCCAGTTCTGTATTTTGAGTACTCATTCCACCATCCACAGTCCTAATTCACTACTAAAACTATGAGGCAATTATGAACCAACTCAAATTTTCACCACAATTTTGATGTAAGACATCACAACCTGTGGACACACGATGCATGAAGAGAATGGACATTTTGTCATAATGCATACTTTCAAAACAGCATACTGTAACAATCCCTCTAAGCCATATGTAACACACTACAGCTGATTTTCATGAATGACCTGTACCCAGGGCAACAGGAGAATTCAAAACCAGCTTCTGGATGCTCAGAGACTCTTAAAACCAGGCCTCTGAGCCTAGGAAGGCCACCCTGCCCCCATTAGAGTAGATGAGACACTACGTAAAAACAGATGCACTCTCAGTCATGTTAATAGGAGAAAAGAATACGACTCAGATGCAATATTTTGTTCTGTAATTTGCTATCACTATGTGCTCTCTGCAAGCTATGTTTTCACCATATTTTCCCTTGCTACTGTCTCTTAAAATGAATGTATCTAACATTTGAGCTTATATCTATTTATATCTATTACCTTACTCTGGAAGTTTCTGTACTGAGGATGGTCTATAAAGAATATGCATTAACACTAATACCAGTATAACACATATATTNCTAGATATGCATGATATAGGTGAAATAAATAATGCTGCCCCTTAAAACTTACTTCTAACTCTTGTCCTACACTCCTATGTTGAAGCAGTTCAACATGCAAGATTTTCCATCATACAACACAACACAGCAAATAAAAAAGTGGGAAAGAAAAATTCAGTGCAGAAGCGTAATAAAGAGACAAGCAACTAACTAATTTCTCCCAAGAAAAAGACAGGTGTAGAGGTTTCTGTCAACTGTTAAAGACAGTAAGGTAAACATTAGGGGATAACATTTAGACAGTTCATCATGAAAGGGACAGATGCAAATAACTACAAAGAACTCTGTTAACATAGCCTGAGAGTCATTCAAGGTTGTTACAGATTGCTTCATCAGGTTTACTGCTGGATTGCCTTACAGCAGACCGATACAAAGGTAGGGATGACAACAGGGAGGGTGATGTGTAACAAGGTTAGCTTGCCTAAAAGTGCTGTGATGAAACGGTGCAGATGTGTGTATAAAATGATTCAGCCAAGTAGAGTGAAGTGATTTGAAAAACAGTCTAGGCACCTCTCCACATTTAGATCTCCTGACAAGATTCTACATCCAATTCTTTCAACCTCTGTCTTTTATAGGTCCATCCAATGATCTGTTGCCCAAAGTAAGGACAGTAGACTACAAAAACCTGGAAAGCTACTGACACCAAGAACTAAACCTATCCAATCCCTGCACAGAAAAATGCATAATGATAAGTAACAAAGATTTACTTTATATACAGATGCATAAAACTCTCAGAAAAAAATTTTCTTAATATCCTTTTATATTTTCTTACTTTTCAATAACTTTTTTTTTTTTAATGAGAAAAAAAAGAAAATTACATGGTCTCAATTGGTTATTTATAAACGTATGTAGAGGAAAAATATATCAAAAAAATAATTACTTTCTTTGTGTTCTTACTGTTTTTTGTGTGAGAAACAGTATTCTGTCCCTGGAAAACTAGAAAATTTTCTTTATGGTGAAAACAAATAAAAATTATAGTCATAAAACACTATAAAATTATTGTTACCCTTTGACCTTCACAATATTTTTTGTATAATTCAGAAAATATTTCCATAATTTTTGACCAAATAATTTATGTCAAGATATTATGTCAACTACTTTCTAAACCTTAAATAAAATTTAATTGGGTGATAGAAGAAAGTTAGCGCTTTTCCCAGCATCCATTTTGATGAGTCAATGTTTTCTCACAGAAAGAGACTTAATCAGAGTTGTGTGTCAATTGCAATTTGCAGAACAACTGAACTTTTACTACTTAGTGCCATCAGTTCAATGGCATCAATACAGATTTGAGACTGAGAAATTAAATTCTAGTATCTCATTCATCAGTGTACATAAACAAAATCCTGCTTTCACAGTTATCTTAAGACAAAAAGCACATACAGGTCTTTCCTGAGTGGAGAAATTGGTCCACAGAATCCATTTCTGTTGATGATGTGTGCAAGGGAAAAAAAATCACAGACTCTATCAGCCCTCAGGTGGAATTTATAGCATTGGTATTCAGGAAAATGTCATTTGCCTTCTGTAAATTGAGTAACTTTTGTTTGGAGTCATGGAGAAATGGTAACAAGGCCCTGCATGAAACCAATTGCACAAATATTTTTCAGAGATACACTCTTCATACTGTAATGAACTCATTACAGTACCTCATCATTAAGGGAGAAGAGAAAGGCAAATCTATCTCTTATCATCAAACTAACTTTTCAGCATTATTTCCAACATTGGCAAAAATTGTTTCATAGATGACAGCTTCTGAGAGTTGGAGATTTTGTTAAAGAAGAGTTAAGTATCTCTTATAAGCTGTTAGTGAAATATGCTAACAGAACCCTGTGAATTCTAAAACTCTGCAATTACTTAACTTTCAAAAATAAACCAAAGCAAAACAAACAAACAAAAACCCTCAAACAAACAAACAAAAAACCAAACCACAAAACAACAACAAAACAAACCCAAAGCAGGTTCTTAACTGTTTTCAACAAGTGACTACCTTGGCTACCATGAGTTATCAGATGCATGAGAAACATTTGCCAGAAAAAAATCTGAGACATTATTTTTTCTCCAATCCAAACATAAAATAAAGCTCATAGGAAACCGCTCCCTGTAGCTATTCAAAATTTTATTTTACTATCTATTTTCTTGTAACCATACTCTGACTTTTGGTTAATTCCTTAACTTGCCTACAAGACTTTTGCCATTTTCCTTCTATCTTTGTTTTTTTTCCCCCCTCCACTCTTTTTTTTCTTTGCTCATCTTGTGACTGTGAAACTTCATGACATTTTTTAGCATGGAGAAGGAAGATAAATAACTATAAATGTCTGACACTATGGAAGATTTTTAAATCACTTATTCTCTAGCATATGTTTAATTTGATTAGTTCTATGCATATTTCATCATATGTTTAAAGGATACTCAATATCTGTTATTATTTTGATGCCAGACAGCCTTTTATTATGCATAAGTTCAAATTGTTACTGAAAATGAAATTGCTTAATGTTTTGTGTACTGTGAACTGCCCAACAGATATTAAGAGCACTGTAAAGTACCTGGCAGACATTACTGAGCTGATGGAAGGCTCAGCAAACAGAACCACTGTGAAGCTCTTTGAAGATATTAAAAGAGATGTCAAAGTATTGGCAGTCATCACAAACCTTGTCAAGAGTTCTGTGAACATTATATATAGCAGTGAGAACTAGATGAGCACTGTAAATTCTGTCAGAGGTGTGGTAACCAGGCCTATTAGGAATTAAAGTACACATTTCTGAGAGATTGCTTTAATTTCCCCTGTAAAATGCAGGTTCATACTCACTGGCAACCTGGAAATACCAATTAACAGTCCTTAATCAATTCTTCTGATCATTGCAGCATTTTCAGGAGAAGGACTTTCCCTGCTGGGAAATAGACCTCTATGAAGATGCCCGTGCTGGGGCACCCCATAAAATGGCAGCTTGATATTTGAGAAGTATTGTAGATTTTCAAACGTTCAGGATACTGGAAATTCTCTGCCTTTTCCTCACAAAAGCTCATTCCATATTTCCTTATTCAGATAGTTATCTGTTTTCTTTAACAATTCAGCTGATGGACCATCTGCAGTTGATATTCACATGCTTTCACATCTCTTCCAACTTGTAAACATTAGTATTTGCTGTTAAAACTGATTTTTGGTTTTTTTTTTTGTTACTGCTCCAGACAACTGATTTCTGCTCTGCTGTAAATGTGTTAGCAACACACATCACTCCTCTTGTGGTTATTAGGACAGAAGTGTGACTTTCCTTTTGTTTCAATAAGACATCAGAAAAGTTTTCCCAGCAATTTTCTGTCATTCAGAAGGTCAGAGTCAAAGATACTGTGATTAATCAAGTATGTGTGATATTATAGTTCTGATTATGGAACCCACTAGCATCATCTTAGGCAATGATTTTTTTTTCGCTGCAATATGTGATACTTTCAGTATCTGTTTTAGCCTGCCCTTTGCTAGACAGTGTTCAGTGTGCAGTGGACTTCCTTTATTCTTTTGTTTTTTAAATTCCTTCCTCACACCACATCAATCACATTTGCTATGGTGGAAAACCTTTTCCAAAAAGTGATTGACTTTTAGATCTTCAAATACATTCACTCACTGCAAAAATTCTATTAATTTCCAGGATGTGTTGCTGCAACGTACAGTTATAGGTTTATACAAGTGAAAAATGCAAGAATGAAATAATAGAATCATAGAATCAGTCAGGGTTGGAAGGGACCACTAGGATAGAATCATAGAATAGTAAGGTTGGAAGGGACCTCAAGGATCACCTAGTTCCAACCCCCTGCCATAGGCAGGGACACCTCTCACTAGTACAGGTTACTCAAGGCGTCATCCAACCTGGCCTTGAACACCTCCAGTTCGAACCCCCTTGCCATGTGCAGAGACACCTCACACTAGATCCGACTGTCTAGAGCCTCATCCAATCCACCACCTCCCTAGGCAACCCATTCCAGGGTCTCACCACCCTCATGGTGAAGAACTTCTTCCTAACATCCAGTCTGAATCTACCCATTTCTGACTTTGTTCCATTGCCCCTAGTCCTATCATTACTGGACATCCTAAAAAGTCCCTCCCCATCTTTCTTGTAGGTCCCCTTAAGATACTGAAAGGCCACGATAAGGCACCTTGGAGCCTTCTCCTCTCCAGACTGACATTTATGTCACAGTGTCAGAGATACAACTTTGAAGAAACATTCTTCTGTAGGAAACCTCGATTTCATGCAGTACACATCCAAGAGCTACCATATTTTAAATCATAATTACAGGTTATCTAATATATAAAAAAGCAGTGGTGTTCTTGCAAAATACACATATATATATTCATTGGTATGAAATAAGAAATTTGTGTTGGTGGTTGGGTTTCGTTGGGGTTTGGGTTGTTTGTTTGTTGGTGGGTTTTTTTTTTTCATCATTTCTATTTTTTAGTATTTTCTCTGGATTCCACTTCAGTTTGTAATGTTAAATGAGAGAGTACAGCTCACCACATATCAGCTGGTTTTCCTTCAGGTTACGAAAGGACTGTCCTTGTAAAGTACTAGGGTAAGCACAAACAGTTTCCTCTGCTATTCGAACTGAAGCGTTTCTGGCCCACTGCAAGACCCATTTTAGATTACAGTCACAAATGAGTGAATCGGTGTTGAAATGTCTGGAAAGGCAAAGAAAGATCAGAATTGGTACACATGCAATTTTCCTAAATGTACTACTTCTGTAGATGCAAATTGTCTAAGTCTAAGGACAATTAATTCTAGACAGATGCACAGCTATGGATTTACAATTATAGATGCATAATTGTAAAGATATCCTGAGACAATTAATACACATTGTCCCACTGGTAGTAACTTTCTAGACATTATGCCAAAATACTGGATTAGGTTACAGAACGGCATCACTGACTACTGGATCAAAGTTGACTATAAAATTATAAATACCCATGATTGCTAGTCAGGATGGCTACACTGGGCTAGACAGGTACAGAATCAAGTTGTTAGTGCTGCTTCTTTCACTATGACAAGCAAAAGATGGCAGCTTATCAATAGTGAGACACACATTGAAAGCAAAACGCTGCTCTGGAATGCATTGCTAGAAATAATTCTGTTTGAATTTATATTCAACTCTGCAATGTTTATTCTAATGTCTCTATCCAGTATTTCAGATTTCCTAATATAAGGAAGGATACTTACAGTGCTTTCAGAGCTAGCAACTCAGAAAAAAGTCCATTCATGAGACTTGAAAAAATATTCCCTGACAGATTCCTACAAAAAAAACCAAAAAAAAAAAAACAACAACTTACAGTCAGTAATAATAAATACAAGAAGAAAATAAAATTACTATAAATGTAATTTTCCCAGTGCTAATTAAGAAATTATGTTTTCTTGACAACAGTAAAAACAAATTTGTACATTGCTTTTTCATGAACTTACAGCAATAATTAAATCAAATTATACACTTTCACTACTTCAATTTTACAGCAGGTATACATACATTCCACTTGGTTTAATAAACAGGAATGTTTCTACATATATAATACAGTAGAATTCTGGAAGAGACTGTTCTAGAAATTACATGAAAATATTTATGTGATTAGTCAGTGAGACCTATGTTGTATTTTTATGGTACATATAGAATGCTTCTTCCAGGTAAAGAATTAAAAACAGTGCCTTAGTTTAGCAATGGTTGGAAGAATTTAAGCAATGTCTTAAAATAGTAATGAGTTTGCTAATTCCATTTGGGCTCCCCAGTTCAGGAGGGACAGGGATCTACTTAAAGGACTCCAATGGAGGGCTACAAAGATGACTAAGGGGCTGGAGCACTGCCTTATGAGGAGAGACTGAGGGACCTGGGGCTTTTTGGTGTGGTGAAAAGAAGACTGAGAGGGGATTTAATCAACGTTTATAAATATCTGTGGGACAAGAGGGAGGGGACAGGCTCTTCTCAGCTGCACCCTGTGATAGGACAAGGGGCAAAAGATAAAAACTACAGCACAGGAAGTTCCACCTCTATATGAGGAAGAAATTCTTTACTGCAAGGGTCATGAAGCATTGGAACAGGCTCCCCAGAGGTTGTCTCCTTCCCTGGGGACTTTCAAGACCCATCTGGGTGTGTTCCTGTGTGACCTACACTAGATTATACGGTCCTGCTCTGGCTGGGGGGGTTGGACTCAGTGATCTCCAGAGGTCCCTTCCAATCCCTAACACTCTGTGATTTCAATCAAAGGTGGCTTTCAATCTGCTCAGTATTTCAGAAAAGAGAAATACTGTAGCAGAGGTCAGCAGATGTAAGGTAGCTACACACCATCAGTGACGTCGATTCTCTGTCAACAGAATCTTTACACTTTGCATAGGTCCTACCAGGTTCACTAAGATGGCACAAACTAACCTGCACTGTGCTAACCTAAAAATTCCTGACTCATGTACCATTTCCAGATTTCTTGCCTCTTTTTATCATGACAGAGAAGGTCCAACACTTTTCTTCAGTGATTTTGCCAAGTGCTGGAATAATCAAATTCCTGACAGTTCAAAAGCTCAAAGCCAGCAAGCCAATTTTAAAATTCTTTCATATTCTTCAGGCAATGGCCTGGTTTGAAGTTTCCATATATGCTGGTTTGAGGCTAATTGGAATATTTTAATGAGAGAAATTAGATCATTGGTTGTGAAAAGAAAATAATAGTGATGTCTATATCACCCATCAGTTTTGCTGAGAGATATAAAAAGTCATAACAACAACAAAGTTTCTCACTTTGGGTCAGTGGTTTGCTGCTTGTCTTGTTAACTCCTCTGTCTGAACCAGTGTAACTCGATCTAATAATTCATTTCTAAACCCTTGTCATAGAATCATAGAATGGTTTAGGTTAGGAGGGACCTCAAAGATCCCCTAGTTCCAACCCCCTGCCATAGACAGGGACACCTCCCACTAGAACAGGTTGCTCAAGACTCTGGTATCTCACTTCTGCTTTCTCTCCAGAGTAATCACATAAGTTTTCAATGAGGGTTTAATTGATTATTTCTGAGATAAGGGGGGTGGTGGAAAGAGAGAGAGGGAGGTTAGTTGGGAGCCCTCCTGGGCGATCTCACTGCTCGGGAGGGGCTTTGAATTCCTGTATTACTTGTATATAATTGTATTTATCTGTATATATATATTGTGTAAAATATGTCCTGTGCTGTAAATATAGCTTCATCTTAACTTCCAGATGCCTGAGTTAGTCTGGTGATTTCAAGTGTGTGTGTGCGAAACTCCCAAACCACATCACCATACTGCAACTGAAAATTAGCAAACCAGGATCATGTTCAGAGTTTCTATGCACAAACCCCACATAATTACAATATCTGGATCTCTGACAGTGGAAATAGCCTCTTCTCTAACAGAAGTTTCAGAAATCTTCTCAGATCACCCCTAGAACACACATGTATTTCCAAGCTAGTTATCTGCAGCACAGTGCAAATGCCTTCTTCTGTCAGCTCACATCATTGATGTTATACATTAAACAACATTCAAATGCATAGTGTCGTGAAAGTCCGTCATTTCAGATATCCTAAAAACTCACTCTAGCTTGATTTAAAAGGACATTTGTCCTAAAAACATCTGTATCACCTAGTTTGTAAACATTACAAACATAAAAAAATGAATGCACTCCAAAGCTGATAGCACTTGCTGTGACATTAACATACCTCATTAACAGAAACATGCATTCTATCAGGGTTGAACATTTTAGTCTTACACCTAAGGTCCTACACTTATTTTTCTCATATACCAAATACTCTTGTGCTTTTAGAGAAATTAATAAAGCATTTTTGTCAAAAGCCTTCATATAAATGACTAATGTCACAAAACAGTCAAGGGTTAGGGTTAGGGCAATTACATGTCTTCAGGCACCATTCTGAGATGAAATAAAGGTAGAAGCAGGAGTATAATGTATATGAAGAATGCTCCACTCTTCTAAGCCAAAGCTAAATGCAAGGGTGACGGATTGATATTCTGTGCAAAAGGACTTGGGATAAGAGGGGAAAAAATCTACAACAGAAATCCAGGGAGGGCAGGTTTCAGTGCATATTTTCTTGATGTTGCTTTAAATGGGGTCGCTGATTCACTACATTACTGGGTTTGTACTTTATCTCTGGCATCATACAAAGTGATTAGTTGCTTCAATGACAGCAGGGAGGTCACACAACAATTTATAGCATAATAACATCATAAAGCTAACTGCTGGTGATGATTCAGAGGCAGGACAAAGAATCAATCAGATACTTCAATCAAATACTTCAATCAAAGAATTGTCAAAGAGGAGGAAACTCTCTCTGTTCTGAACTTCCAAAGGGAAGATCCGGTAGTAGCTACTTGTTGAAACAGATTAAAGATTGCAACATTTCAGAACCAGAAGAGCTAACGTATAGGGGACTAATGAAACGGTATTTGGTACAGTAGCATCATCCCAGAGGTCTTGATATTTAGATTAAATGTAAACGAATTAATGTGGATGGCAGCTTCATTTCCTAGCAAAAATATATTTGCATATGTAATACCAGAACAAAGCACTGAAACATGGCCACCAAGAAGCCAAAGGAGATTTGGAAGATTTGTTGCATTCAATTATGTCACTCCTAGTCAGAATACATGTATCTGATGACAGAACAAAAACAGCCAAAGGGTAATATATAAGTCAAAAAAGTTAAGCTAATGTCTTAGAAGACATAATGAATCTTCTCTTATACTATCTGAGGCACTGTCAGCTCCATCTGTCATACGACGTGAAAGCCTCTTGGAATAATTTTCCGCAGTAGAAATCATCAAATCCAAGAAGGTATAAAAATCAGATCAGTCTCAAGGAACATAATCACAACTCACTAGCTGCAGTAATTTCAGGAGCTATGCAAAATTTTAGATTTCATTGGTAACATGAAATTCAGTTTCTATTCACTGAAATATACACCCTGATTCAATTGGAGTAAAAGTATTCCTTTCTGCACTCTCAAGAGGCTTACAATTTTTTGTGGCTTCTGCATCTGTGTGTGCTTTCAAATCAATAATAAGTGGTGGTAAAAATGAGTATTTTCTTAATTCAAGAATCCTGGAAGTTGTCCTGTTCAAAATAGGTTACACAAAACCACCAAGGCTTCTGAAGAGAGCTTGCTTTATGCCTAAAAGCTCAGGCAGTTCTTACCCATCAATTCACTAAAGTATTTAAATATACCTTTACTGTACTCAGTTTGGATATATGCATCACATCATTTGGTTAAACATCCTATGTCAGATTAGGCCTAAAGATAATTTTTCAGCTCTGATCCCCTATTTTCAAGTTTAATTAGATTTAAAAGATTGAGTGTGCTAATTTGTTTCACCTCGTATTTGTGCTTGTAAACAGTCTAAGAAAATCTTACCTCTGTTTCACATGGTACATAAAAAGATTTATGTATTTTGCTCCTTCCAGTGGACTCATGGCTCTCCCTACTGGTTTTGGTAACAGCCTGCAAAGATCCTTCTGCACTTTGCAAAATGTAATGCAGGAGAGTTCTAATTACCATAATCAACAATGGCATAAATCAATGCATACGCATATATCTTTACAGTGCTCCTTCAGTAATCTAAACCACATTTGATTTGACGGTTCCGAAACCAGTTCCACGCTTAAGAACCTCTCGTCTTTTCTTTGGTACAATTATATACAGGAATATTATGCTAGGAAAATGCTTCTCCATAATCTTTTGAGAGAATAGCTTTCTCACACTCCTAAAATGATAGATCGACACAATTCAGAGATACCAGTAGCAATGGAAAAGTGACTTAAATATTTTTTTAAAGTTAGATTTTGGAAAGTCTGTATGAACTTCCAAGGGGAAAAAAGCCAGAAAGTGTTCAAAAAGTACCAAGTGACCAACTAACAATCACCAGTTCACAGACCAGAAACAAAATGAGATCTCAGCTCAAATAATTACTATCAGCATTATGTCATTGTGAGATTTCTAAGATCAAACAACAAATGAGTCTTTGAATGGCAGGGAACTGTTCCTTTTGATGGCGATTATGGTTGTACTTCTTCACAAATAATGGTACTCTTTGGTTTAGTAAGGAGGACAGTCCCTACAGAAAAGCAGGTCGTAACTTTTGACATAGTAATCGTGAACGGATTTACTTCAGATCAAAGGGGAGTTTCAATTTATCTATTACTATGCCTCTGATTTTCAAAGCCAGACTCTTGAAATTGAAAATAAATAAATTAAGCAATTAGTAAAGAACTACTTAAGTATGTTAACTGGAATTTAGGACAGCCACATTTGTGAAGTGTATGGTAGAAAGGCAATTTAAAATGCAAATAAGAAAAACAGAAGATAGACTAAATGAATCAATAACCAAATCTTAAATAACGAAAAAAGAATTCAAATTTTAAAATGACCAAGACTCAGAGAGGCTAAAACGAACAGGAAAATGTTAGCAAATAGATAGGAAGCAGAGAGGAACCATGAAAATTACCAAATATCAAGTTAAACTTTGAAAAGTGTACTAAAACAAGGTGCAAAAAGCTCTTAATAATTATACTATAAATAAGAAATTAAGAAAGTAGGTGTTGTTGATAGCCTACATATATACCATTACTACTATTTTCTGTTCAGTTCAGGAAGGTTGGTCATTTTGGATTGTAGATATCTATGGGAGAAGCATACACTAAATTCTGGAATCTTACTCAAGACCATCTACAGTATGACAATTGATCTGCAGAACTAGCTAAAATAAAATAAAGAAAATATCTGGGCAACTATAGCTTTTCTTGGCTAATTCCACTCACATGAAAATATTGATATAAAAGGTAACAGTTTTCTCCTGCTTACCAAGTCAGCTGTATACAAAAATCTTTATATAATTTTCCTTGCCTAGAAAATTTGTGATGTTTTTCTATGATTATGTATCTTTAGTGGATGCATATATTTTCCCCATTTCCAATTTTCCAGCATTTTTAACCAATTTTTCTTTGTTTCAGAACTCAGTCACTGCATCAATTCCAATGATGCCAGATTAACAGGTCTGCGGTTACTAGAACCATCATTTTTTTCTACTGACACATGGACATAATATGCATAAAAGCATGAAGAACTTGGCATTAACTGCATTTATTGTAAGACACTGTTAAGATAATGGACAGAGGAGTGGAAAGTGAGACATTACTGGTGACTTGTGACTGTATTTAGTGCTTTCACCAATTGCTCTGGATCAGAAATGCAAGCTTGTGAAAATGACATCTGGTCATAACAAAACTAAGGACCAATGAATATTAAGAGAACTATCATACAAGAGGGGGATGTTCTTGAAGATGAGAGGTCTACTCATTTTGAATAAATAATATTATTCAAAGTACATACTGTAACAAGAATGACACTTGAAAATGATACTTAAGGAATGTCTAATTCAAATTTCTGATGCCCAATGGAAGTTGAGGCATAGGAAGTTGCATGTAAACACGAGGAGGAATTTTTTCACTGTGAGGGTGACAGAACACTGCAACAGGCTGCCCAGGGGAGTTGTAGAGTCTCCCTCTCTGGAGATATTCAAAACCCTTATGGACACAGTTCCTGTGTGATCTGGTATAAGTGATCCTGCTCTGGCAGGGGGGTTGGACTGGATGATCTTCCAAGGTCCCTTCTGGATCCTGACATTCTGTGGTTCTGCTATAAACTTGAACCTCAGAAGGAAGACAGAAAGCCCTGGATCTGCACCCACTTGGAAATGAAACTCAGCCCCACCTTGAGGAAAAAGTAAATATTTACTTAGGATGGAGAAAAAAAGTAAAAAAAAAAAAAAAGACTAGATGCAAGAAATACAGTGTTAATGACAGTGTGGAGGGAATTGGTGAGGCTTTCTCTACACACTCACATAAGATTTGCAGAGGTTACTAGAATGTGCAAGGATATGGCAACTCTGCTTTCCCAAAAGAAACTGTAATGGTCTGGTTTGATCAGCCCAGTTACAGCAGTCAGCATGCACATTTTGCCTTTCTCCAAGTTCTATGGTACCACTGAAAGACATGGTGTGTTGGTTTGAGCTAAT